>JAQFYT010000643.1:0-22465 GCA_034694925.1 Ceratophysella denticulata
CCACTGTCCACATAGCTATGCTGCCTCTTATGCTGAGAGTCGAGATTCTAGTCGGACTAGAGTCACAGACGCTTACACTTGTATTATAGCATCTATTTAATACCAATTCTAAATCTGTCATGCTGAAATAGGACTACCGTACACACTGCATATACTATGCCATATTCAATGTTGGAGCCCGGATTCAGGTGATTCGATTCGGGTGATTATTGTTTTAAAGTTAACGACTAGCTGAAGTCAAGTATGTGAACGTGAACACATTCTAAACGTATCTGTATTACCTTCAATGAAGTATACGTGTTTAAGTTAGCCAGGGCCACCAAAAATATGATGACAATGACAACCTCTTGAAACAATAAGTGCATATAATTTGAATAGGTATAGCGTGTGTCACAGCAAAAAAACAAAACCGCGTGTCGGTAATCATGCTCATCTAACCTTAAACCGACAAAGTGGTAAGAAAATCAGGGAACCAGACTTCGTGCAAGCGGGTCAGTTATTAAAGGTTTGTTCCCACAAGACAAAGAGCATTACCGTATTTTTATTGGTGGGTAATATCTAATATCTGTACAATACGTAACTTTCAACCAGACGAATACAAGGTGACTACTTAATTGGATCAATATGAAAACGTTATTAATAAAATGTGAATGGGATGAATGGTAGGAAATGTTTTAGATTTTAGCATAGGCGAGGTGTTTAAAAGCTAAGATTACATATATTACAGAACAAATTACGATCACTGTTCCATTTCGCATTACATAAATAATTGTTTCAGTAGTAGCAACTTTATCAGTAATAACGTAGCCGCAACATTCAAGGATCATTTCTGATGCAGATCAACGAGTCACAAGTAGGCAGGTTCTAGGTTCAAGAGCGCTAGATTAATTACACAATAAGTACAACACAAGATGTATTAATATTGCCCAATGTAGACAGTAGACTGAGCACAAACACGATGCGACACATAACACACATGGCCCATTTTACACAAATTCCGGGTTATCAATATTTTCTGCCGACAAAAATTAATTTGTAAGCGAAACTTAAAGGGGTGTAATTTTAGTACGAAATACATCTACTTATAAATCAGTAGTTCTCACGTGACAACTTTTAATACGCAGAGAATTATAATTAAATTGACAGTTTTGTAAGAAGCACTCCCACATAATTAGTAATAATTTGATAGTATTAAAATTGGAGTTTCGGATCTACTTGTTTAGAACACAACCCGAAAACCAATCGCGTAAATGGTCATGTTCAAGAAATTGAATGATTTAAATCACTGTATGATAAGTTGAACTAAAATAATAGTTTTACGTCTTTCAATAGAAAAAATTAAATTTATTTTAAGGTAGAGTTAGTACAACATATTCGAACAGTTCGCTTCGAACCAAGAAGAGCAAGGCTACTTTTGCTGAACTGACTGAAGCGTCTGCTCTGGTTCTGATACAGAAACGTTACCCTGTGTTTTCTGTATGGGTTTCTGTATTCCTGCACGGTAGCTTGGCGTTCCTCGATTCAACCCTCAGCTTGTATTTGTTTCTGAAATTTTCTTGCCCTGCGCTCATCTAAATAAACGCTACCTTTGTACAATTTCAAAATGAGTTTAAGAATTCATACGGGCCGATGACCACTAACATGATATATTCTAAATGGTCGAGACATATTACAATAGTCCAAGTCCAAACTAATGTGCTTATATCTATATCTGTTTATCGACAACGCATGCCATGCCTATACTCAGACCCTCCCTACGTGTTTACAGGATTAAAAATGCAAGAGAAAAGAGTAAAATTTTAGCTTTGCTCGTTCGGTGCGTATATGAATAGTATATACTATTGGTCGAACAAATATTTGTATTAGCAAAGAATAAGCTTTTAGCTAGAGAAATAATATGGAAAAGTTATATCAGTCTGCATAAGGGTTTGGCAAACAAGGGAGGACTACCCGCCATCGCCAATAATACGAGCGCAGAAAAACATGACAAACGGAAGTGTTCAAACAAATGTTTACCAACACTTGTTCATCACTTTGCCGGAACCTCAACAAATATCAACTTATGCACTGACAAGCATAATTCAAACATGAACTGGAACTAAGCAATTTTAGGGTTCATGGAACTTTCGGAAAATCGAATTATTACATAAGCTAGAACCTTAATATAGACTGCTTCTACTAGCCTAGTGTGTTTCTCTCCTGCTGTCTTCCATCAAACAATTGAATTCAATTTTCATTATGGACTTCCGACCTACTTTCACTCTTTGTCATCACTTTCTCCTCGAGTTTCCAGCCGTGTGAAGTTCTGCTCTGATTTATGATTGTCTGCTATTGTCTGGTTCCAGGTTGCCTGAATCTAAACACACTCTGCCGTTTCTTAGCGGATATCCTATGTTAATGGCCATGCTGTTGATACTATGCTTGTCGAACGAGATTTTGGACTAGTCTAGGGCTACAGAAATAGATTTAGTCGATACCTTGTAGATATAGTTTCCATATGCAAAAATTGGTTAGCACCATTATCTTTACATATTACGAATATCTATTTGCCTTCTTGGAATTTTAGTTTAATGTTTGTTGAACTTTCTGTTTTGTTCGCCCCTTGCCTGCTCGGTGTGTTGCAGTTCTGGAGTAGGTACACTGTCAATTGCATCCTCGTATCCTGGATTGTCATGGCTGTTGTTGCCATTTCTAATACTTTTCTTTCGCTTTTTGGGTCGTCTGGCATTTTCCACCTTCATTTTTACAAAATCACAGCTTTCGTCACCATCACTGATTTCAATTTTAGTCGCGGAACACCAATAGTTGAGAAAACGTCCAAACTTAAACTAAAAACTAAACACAACCCATTCGTATTCGCCAAAGTTTTTTTAATTGTCTGGATATTTTAGCGTTTCTTGCACTATAGCGTCAAAGCTACGCCAAAACAATATTAGAAGCCATCATTCACCTTACTGAATCAGAAAATTGAAATGAAAACAGCTGAGTTTAAATCGTACAAAGGCGTTTAGTTCAATGGACATTGGAATCATGGGACCATGACGCATAGTAATAACAATGGAATGGTTATAAGCTTTGATCACCTTCCAGCATTAACGATACTAAGTATTGTAATCAACACACGTTAACTGTGTCCTTTGCATTTACATTTTGTTTGTACATATATAAAAATAGCAGTATGATTCTTGCGTGATATTATAAAGGTGCTCCAAGGTGTTGGGGGTTGTATTGTGGTAGCTGTTGCTTAAGTTAGTTGAATTATGGTACTTATAATAGTGCAGAATTAGTAGGTTTCCACGTATGAGTCTCAATCCTGGTTTAGCCTGAGTGATGTGAATGGAATACCTTAGCTGTGTAAAGTAGTTAAGAACGTTAGTCACTCACTGGCGCTAGAAGCTACCTTACTGAGAAATTTCCGCACTTAACCCCACCTTATATGCACATCTCATTCCGCAGTAAAAAGTTAAATTATGAAATGGCACGTATGAGGCAATGCGTGGCGTGGATTGATGGAAAATTGAAACGTAAATTCCACGTAGATATACATTTAAATATCTGCATTTAATTAGAGTAGAGATTATCAGATTTATATGAAAAAAACGTTTAGTACATAATGTAATATAACCATTATTCCACATCTATTGAGATCTATTGAGCCTGTTGGATCTTGGATCTACTATTAAAAGTACGACTCAACGTTTTGTAATAATAAAATTCATAAGTCTATTTTATTTTTTCTGGGTTGATAATTTTTTACATTTTCAGAAGACATTGTATTTCACACAATAACAGTATTTTAAAGAATCCACTCATGCCAATAAATACAACACAAAGACAAAATTACTATTATATAGATAAATATTCAATTATGGTATGAAATGTTAGCGGAAAAAGTTTAGCCTAGAGTCTGGCTGTGTATCGGTAGTTCAATTGTCCTTAGTCTAAATAACACTTTCATCATGTTGAACACTCCTGAAAAAATACTGGATTGAAAGTCAAAGAAAGCTTTTCCCAGCGTTGTGTATTGAATAAAACTTACTTTGTCTATAACAAAATGTTTTGCACGAAAATAATCTACTTTTCTCCCGTTGAGAGGCTCAGTTGTTCGAAAGTTAAAATCCGAATTTCCAGCGTCGTTGCTCAATCGGCGAAATGTGGCCATCTTTATATACAATATACAAAAAATACTATCTTTGACAAAATCTCGCATAGGTAATTAATGAACTACCGGTGCCGGTGCGATCTTCGATGTAATCTCAAGTTACCTGAGTTTCAGAAATTTTGACTGGACGCAAGAAAACTGTCCAAATCACTTTCTCATCACAAGTTGGAGTTGTGAGAGATCCCAGGTATCTTGCAAATTCCATCTTATGAGGATAAAGGTCAGCAATCCTCAGAGTAAGGTCAAAAGTGGTCACCTGTCCTGGTGCTTGCAGGGAATCCAAGGCAGTAATTACTGAGCTCAGTGCAATATTTGGAAGTGGGGTTATCTAATAAAGTATTTCTAGAAATAGAATTGGTATTTCTAATATCGGTGGAAATTATTGAATTTCATGGTTTTAGACATTGTTAAAGGGATAAGCGTGCAGTGAGCCGTAAGCGTACTTGTATATGTTACGGTTCGGTTATAATCTTGGTTCTGTTATAACCGAACCGGTTCGTATATAATATTGAATGCGGTTTTTGCCAAATTAGGCACCATTAGTCGAGATAATCAGAATTCGCTAATTGTGGAATCTGGACCAGAATTTAGCGCTCTTTCTAATGTTGCACTCGTTAACATTGCTAACCTGCTGCAGCATTGTCAAATTACCCATTAATTGGAAACGCTCGAAGACGTGCCAGAGTCATTTGACACTCAGAATAAAAAATATTTTGAGTTTAAAACTAATCACACTATTGTAAAGAGCACTAAATTCCGGTTCAGATCCAATAAGTATCAATTTTTAATTTGCTTGATTAATGGTACTTAATTGGCGAAAATCGTACACAACATTATATACGAACCGGTTCGGTTATAACAGAACATAGATTATATCCGAACCGTACCATATATATATGTATATCTGATCGAACATACCTAATATCCAAGTCGCCCTGAAGCAAATCGGTTCAGAAAAATGGTTAAAATCGAACTGTTTGAGAGTAAATGTCGTGTAGCTGATGTTCGTTGGGTTTTTAGAGAGGGGAAAGTGACAAAGATGGAAGAGGAAGTGGGTTGGGGAGAGCACCTGCCCTCGTTCCCACCTCCCACCGGATCCCAGATCCATCACACATCTCATCATACTCATCTCCCACAAGGCTCCTCATAACCTCGGCCCTCAACCTACTCTCCTCTGCCCTGACTCCAAAGACGAGAGCAAACAAAAACAATGCCGAAATTGTTAAATAAATATTGATAGCTTTCTCTCCCCTCTTCTCCTCTGCCCTGTCGTAAATCCTAAATAGCAAGTTCCAATTACTCATCAACCCTGTCTCATTATTCCCTATGTTTTAATTACGTTGAGAGCTAGGACGAAAATTAATCGGATCATTTTCAAGACGTACCATATATCGTACATGAGCCTGGCACTTGTGTTCCCGTATAGGAGTATTAATTTCACCACGAATCCACGACAACTCATAGCGGCCCAACTCATAGCGCGACAATTCATAGCGCCCAACTCATAGCAGCGACAACTCGTAGCGAGCCCAATTCATAGCGGCGACTATTCATAGCAGGCCTTATTCATAGCGGCGACTACTCATAGCCGGCGACAACTCATAGCGGCCCAATTCATAGCAGCCAAAAAATTGAAATGTCATGAGTCATGATGACTTAAGTTTTTTTTTAAATCAAAATAATTTTATATATGTAGCTTAGTTGAGCAGGGAAACCAAAAAACGTTCTTTACAGCGGAGATATCGTCTATTGCGTACGTGACTACTGTCCTAATTAGTAATGCAGGGTTCGAATGCAAGAGATATGAATGTGACCGCGGAAATGCTTGTAATTACAAAGAAAAGTAGGTTTATAAACTGCAATAGTGCATTAAATATAACATACACATGTAGGTACACGTACAAATCATGTCTTTATATTTTATCTTTTGGCTGCTATGAGTTGTCGCCGGCTATGAGTAGTCGCCGCTATGAATTAGGCCTGCTATGAATTGAGCTCGCTATGAGTTGGGCGCTATGAATTGTCGCGCTATGAGTTGGGCCGCTATGAGTTGTCGGGCTACGCTTCTTCAGTCCTTTCTTGGCTATGAAAGGGAAGCGGTATAATTATAGTAATATGTCCCTTCCATCTTGCATCCTCGAGGCTACAGTAAAATTTGAGTGGATGTCCTTGATACGATTTCTGGCCATTCCAAATTATAATTTAGATATGTGAGCCACTCGGTTAGATTTATAAAAATGGAACTGGTTTTGCTGGAAAACTGGAATATATATACTTCTGGTGTTCTCTCGTCATACGGGATTCAGTTTCAAAGATTTTTCTTCTTACTACACTATCTATGCATTAAATATTAAATTACAGCAATCATGGGGTGGTCAAATACGCCGTCTCCCGTAAATAGTTGTCTTAAAGGCTGGACAAAAGTATGTAATAATTTGACTATAGTTTGTTATCTATTTTAGTGGATGTTTGTGTAAGAACACTGATTACAAAGATATCGATTCCGTATAAATTGGTGTTTGAAAATGAAATACTTGATTATTTAGTGCGAACGATTTCGGCGATACTTAATCATCTTGCACTTTCCTTAAAGACTCAGACCCAATTTACCATATCCCTTAACTTTAGTCTAATTTGACCTAAAACTCTGACAATAAAAGAATCTTACTTGTTCCGTATTACGGAGTTGTCCCCTCGCTTATTACACGAAAAGTTGATCCTTTCCACTGGAGGATTTCAGAGGCTGTCTAGGACAAAGCCTTGGTCTCGGACGACAAAATTGATGTAGCCGTATTTTCATATAGCGTACAATATAGCGCAAGCCTAATCATATTCACTTAAATTTTATTGTTCGCGAGCTACAACGAGTCAGTCAAATTCTTTAGAGGTGTTTGGGTCCTGTGCATCGTTTCCAGTAATTTGCGTTCTCAAAAAATTAAAAGTAGGTAGTTAGCCTCTTCAATTTTGTCGTATTTATACAATTTTATGCCCACATACTTCCCGTTTATACTTCTTGTGCAGTTGAAGGCAAGTATATATTGTGTTTGCCTCAACTAATTATCTCTTCTTAAGTAAATCATGACATTAATAATTTGAAATTGTATCAGACGCGAAGCGCGAAACATTTTTTGATTGCCTTTACTCAGGTTTGCAAAATAAAATATATCAAAACGGCTCGCAAGTCGTGTTCTCCTCGTCCCAGTAGTAGTAGTGGCTCGTAGATTTTGTAAAAATAATCAATACCATCTCGTGCTTTAGTTCCTATGAGGCGCTATAATGGACTTCCCACTTGAAGTCGTAATAGTATCTGAAGTTGAATTAGAATTTTTGAGATTTGCAAGTGTGTTGCACAATAATACTCCTTTATCCGTACTATTTTGAAGTATTAATCATCGAGTGAATTACAGGTTCTAGCCTAAAAGGAGTACTTTTTACCCAACCGTAATAATGCCTGGAACTGGAATCCCTGTGGCATATCTCACACGTCGGGAACACTTTAGTGCATGCCATCGACTCTACAGGTATTTGGCTACATACGACATTATATCAGTACCAAACTTTTATCTTATTATGTAGCACTTTTTAATTTCACATCCAGGCTCACAGTTATTTCATTTTTAAATCCTATTTCAGTCCAAATTTAACGGCAGAAGAAAATATTCAGATATATTCCAAATGTGCCAATCCGAATGGCCACGGTCACAATTATTATGGTAAGCTATTTCCGATGCTTCGTTTATGTATTGCCTTTCATGAATTTTGTGGTAGCCACGCGGATACTTATTTTATATTTTCAGTTGAGGTAACGGTAAAGGGACCTGTTGATTCAATTACTGGAATGGTAATGAATATCTCCGACATCAAGTTGGCCATGCATGAAGCAATTCTCAAGCCGTTGGACCACAAATGCATTGATAAGGATGTTCCCTACTTCAAGAATATTGTCAGCACAACGGAGAATGTTGCTGTATTCATGTGGGGAGAATTGAAGAAGGTTTTAGAGAAACCGGAGCTTCTCTACGAAATTAAAATATGGGAAACAGAGAACAATATAGTACTGTACCGTGGTGAGGAACAATAAATATGGGCGGCAGACCAGGCCTAAGTTCATTTTCGGGTGTACAGCATAATATTGCACAGATGTATTTGTGTTCACTATCAAAATAAAACTATAACTCTCTGAAACAAAATATGAACTTTCAATGCATTTAAATAATATATTTTAACAGGAACATATGCTGTCAAAGGGTGACCATAAAACAGAAATAATTGGATAATAAATTGTTTTTTTTTTATTTATAAACGGCGTATGGACTGGAAGCACTGCTTGTTTTAACTCCAGAGACGTTATTTTAACTTTAACATTTTAAACGTTTTCTGGCAATAAGATGTGGAAGTGGGAGAATCGGAAGCGTTTATTTACCGAATCCGTAAACACCGGGGTATCCATGAGCAGCATACCCTGAATAACCTAATGGAGCAGCAGCAGCGTAGCCGTTGTAGGCGGAGTAAGCGAGAGGAGACGCGTATCCCGAATGCGCGATAGCTGGAGCTGAGTATGAAACGGCGACTGGGGTCGCGACATGTTGAACAATTGGTGTGTGTTGAGCATAAGCATGATTTTCCGCGACACTGTACGCAAAGTTGCCACCAAGACGGTCTGATTGAATGACAGCCGAGTCAAATGCTGGGGCACGGGTCAGATACGATCCTGGAGCGCCGGCAAATCCCGCGTTGGCAACTGCCACAATGCTCAAGAGTGCAAACACAGCCTGGAGTTTCAAAAATTACAAAAATAGTTATATAACTTGAATAATAATTTCAACTATTACCTAAATTATGAGCTAAATTATATGAAGAACTTGGGGTTACCTTCATAATGAACGTTTTCGAAGAAGTGGACTTAACTGGAAAGAAATGTTATAATGTAACAGACGACTGAAACTGATCCATTTGAATAAGCATGCCCAAGTATTTATACATTTTCTTCCTATTTACTCCGGATTATGCTATTGCTCTCTGGAAGAAGGATATGTGATATATTTCTTCATTTTCTTCACCTGTTTCAATCTTAGGGCGATTCCAGGAAAGGTGCTCGTGTATGAGCGCTATATGTATAATCTATACGAGAGATCAAAAAAGTGCAAAATTTGCAATGTACGCAAATTTACTCATCCGGATCCACAATATGCTATATATTTTCATTACATGTGCATTCATCATTCAATTGCCAATTTAGTTTGGGCGTGCACATGATTCACGAGAAAAAAAACGTTTCTATTTCCTATACTTAGCAGAAAGTATTGCTATACGTATTTCATTTGATCTTGATCAAACGTCCCAATCGCAACACCATGATATTAGGTAATTTGGATACACTTACACACCAAGTATTTTAATAGGAGGAAACACCCTTCTTGATCTACATCCTCATACCTGATCCCTGTCCTGTCCCTTATGGCTGATATTGATATTTGTATACATACCTACATATTTAGCTTAGCTCTGTATATGTTGAATTAGTTTTAAATAATAATAATTAGACACTGCCCTGAGATATTTTGGAATGTGTAATTGTATAGGTATCTACTATAGAACCACGCGTCACAGACCGTGTTGTATCTCATAGCAAGAGATGCAATAACAAGCTAACATGCTGGTAAAGTTAAAAAATACAGCAAAAAAAGTGGTAAATTAGTCGTGTTATGTCCTGTTAACAATTGTACGGCGGCACATATATTTTGAGCTCTCTACTGCACACGAATTTTTGTATGACGACTTTTACCCTAGAATCCTAGAATTTGCGTCCGAATTCCGGCCGAGTTATACCCTAGTCAATAGAATGTAGCTACTATTTATATATAGGTATTCTGATATTGAGGTATAATAAGCTGCTATTAAAAGGCTGTAAAGGTCCTAAAAGTCCTAACAATCGTACGGGTGGAAATATATGTCAAGTGCTCTATACCGGTTATGCTACAAGCTTCTTACAAGCATTTTTCAATCGTCAATCAGCACCTCAAGATCCCGAACCCAAGACATTCATCAAACTTCTCAGAGGTCAAAATCCGGAAAGTCCAAGGATTTTGTCCGACTCTTAAAACCTTTAAACATTGCCTCATCCATTAACATGTTAGAGTTTGGAGTTGTTTTAGATGAGTTTATCCCAGGTAAGTAAAAAAAAATGGACGTTTAGACCAGTACAAAATATGGGACTGCACAATCTGGCACTTGTGCGTACAATAATATAACAGACGCATTTAAATATGACTTCCCCGCAGCTTGGCCACTGCTGGGTTTACATATTAGAGATTAATTCTACCTATAAACTTTGATTGAAATTGGACGAATTTCAGTACCGTTATAGCGTGTGGCCCCGTAGATCTCACAATAAGTAGTGTGTGGAATACCAGATTTTGAGAGTCATATAACACTTGTTAGGTTAGGTTACAATAAAATTCAGGTTCGATTTTAATCTATAGGTCTCATTAAAACTATAACCTTTTACTCTCTGGAGCCTAACAAACACAAGTTATAGGACTCTCGCATTTTGAGATTCTTATACCATTGGTTAGGTTAGGGTCCTTCATTAATGTTATTATTATTTTAGTATTATTAAATAGTCTTTAGACAGGAAGGTCTTTTGTCAGAAATTTTCATTATAATTGTTATTCTTCGTGCGATGAAAATCTTTGGAATCGCAGTCTTTTCCTCAGAAAGCAATTTTGAAACCCGAGAAAGTCTCAAAAAGTTAATTTTAAACCATTAGAAAGTTGTGTTGGATCTTCCTATAGACATGGTCGCCGAAGCTTTTCTAAAAAAAATACCAGATTCTCAGCAACACTAACGAAAATGTCAGTATGTAAATCCTTGATCAAAGCAAAGCCAGAATACTGTCACCTATTCAATGTCATCGTGCCAACCACGGGACCAAACCGCCATAAGGCAGGTTTCATTTCAATCGAGTGGTTAAAAGGAAATTAGGTTCTGAGTTCTGATCCTGACAACGTGTTGCTATTGGACTAAAATATGAAGTTGGTGAATGTAAACTTTCCGATCAGATCTCGATTTTCTTTTACTTTCTTCGGTGTCGACCGCAATATTTATCATGTAATTTGTTAACATAAACCGAAAAACGTACGTTCTTTGTAGGTAAATAAATTTACTTTGTTGAACCTTTATGCAGCGGGACATTACATAATATATGTTGAACCGTTCCGATTTTTCTCAATCTATCATATCTGTTTCCAAGTAAGGTTTAGTTCAAGTGGAATTAAATTAACTAACCTGCCTTTAAAACGCTGGAACCACGACAGCATTACCAATTATCAATGAGTCGACCTAAATATGTATGTTGGTCTACACGCTATTGATATGAATCATGAACTCATCTGCATATATTTTTCGTGTTATTTTTAGAATAGCCAATTAAAATCTCTATGAATTTAGTTTTAGCAACCGACCAGCAGGCAATGCTACCTGAAGTCTTATTAAATAACTTTGTAAAAACGTCATGACATATATGCAGACGAAAATAAATAAGTCAACATCTGTCTCGAACATATTGGGTGCAGTAAAATCAATTTATTCATCTTCAATCCATTGAGATTTAGGATCAGACATGATATTAATTTGTGCTGATGCAGTTGAATAAAATTATGAATATTTTGATTTTTGTTATTTTGCAGCAACAGGTCATCAGTTACAGGATAGCGGCAGAATATCCGTATGGGTATCCTGCGTAGGCGTAAGGAGCAGCTGCGGCATAAGTCAGTGCTGGTGCAGAGTAGGAAACACCCACGGGGGTCCTAAAAAATCATTTCAAGGTTTAACATGAGCATTCTGCGTAAACATTACGCTTCTCCCAATCCCAACTAATGAGACATTTCTCTATATTTAAATATAGGCAACTTACGCAACGTGTTGAACAATTGGTGAGGTGGCAGCGTAGGCGTGGTTCTCAGCAACTGAGTAACTGTAAATGTATAACAAAACCAATTTAAAACTGGAAACCGTGATTATCCTGTACAATTGGTTATTCGTCTTTTCCTTACGCAAAGTTGCCTCCAAGTCGGTCAGACTTGATCACGGCGGAATCGAAAGCCGGTGCGCGACTGATGTAAGTAGCTGGGGCAACAAAGCCAGCATTGGCAACGGCGACAATGGCCAAGAGAGCGATGACAGACTGCAAATAAATTCATTCAATGATTACGGCAATTTTAATGAAATGTCGCTTAAGATATTTCGTCATAATAATAATGTTCCGAATTCTTGATTTCAACTATATACTTATAATAAAATGTTCGGTAATTTCAATACCTTCATTTTGGAATAGGTCCGGGTAGGATTCACGGAGTAAAAACGGTTAAAATTGTATCTGAATGATATTGATTGCACTGATAACTTTAGAAAATCCACACGATGCTTTATATACCTGCCTTCACGCCAACCAATATCCAGTATGAATGTACAAATGAAGAACACACCCTCAGCTTGACAAAAAATACCGAATATTTCAAAGGGCCATCAATACGCTTGGACTTGTATATGTATGTGATTTCAGTAATTGGAACCCATTAATCCATTAATATGCTCTTCTAAATAATAGTAAGTACATAGAAGAATTCTTGACTCGTTTAAAGTTGAAATACGTACATAGAACGCCCAATAAATATAGAGTTGAGAGAATAAGAATAGCTATTTTCTATATCCGCATCCTCGTGTGAGCGTCCAGTTAAATTTTTTCACTATTTGTCACAATAATCTTCAACAGAATTCAATTACGTATCCCTCATTAATTATTATTCACATCCCCCCCCGTCCCCTCCAATGGGTCTTACAGCTTCTTATTTCTTATTGTGTATTTGCACACTGGCTGGCAGCCTATTATGCTTCACCCAATACAAATACAAACAATACAAACTATGCACATATGCACATACAGAATGGAATGCTATCGCAATCATATCAGATTTTCCGTCTGCAATAAAGAATAAAACAGAAGCGACTCCACCTTTAGCTTCAACTTCAAGCAAGCTAAACTGGTACCACCAACGTAAAACGTAACACCAACCACAAGCATTTAGATTGGCACATTCCTGATTTATGCCCTTGACTTAACGGGGGTACGAGGAAGTAAGATCTCAATATACATTGTTGATCTGTTACAATAAGCAAAGAAAAGCAGGTAGTTAATTTCATTGATTCATTTCAAAGTCAAGATCAAGATACCTTTTTACGTTTATATCCTATCCTCATGTTTAATCATTTATCTCATGTTACATTCTTAATTGTTATGCATTTGATTGACTGGCACTCGTACGGCCACGCGGCGTGGTGGCTGGTGACGGACTCATCCGCATTAGATATACAGGGTGGAAAGGAAATATTTTAATCTGGTTCTCATACATGTATGCGAAATTAATCCTAATTGGGACTGCGGACGCTTCCATTTATATATCGTTGTGCGGATCCTCCTGGCGCGCGGCGTCTGTGTTACTGCAAGCTTTAATAATTAATACACCTGATCTTCGCATTTGCCATTGAATTGAGTACTGATTGTGAGTACTAAGAGGCCTGTGTTTCTACTAAATATGAAGTCTGTACTAGTATAGCCCTTCTGCACTAACTGCATCTCTATAATGTACCTACTAATGTCTTTCTCTTTTATCTTTGTCTAATGGGATTATTCCTTGGGGCACGGGCGTGGAGCTCCAGAAACATAAAAAATGCTATCAAGGTCATTCCTGATTCCTTCTCTTGGGATGATTAACGTCTTCTCTAATTGCCGTAAATCCATTATTGCTCAATACATAGTATGATAAGAATAATTAGAGGGATTATATGTTTGTGTACTAAAACAAAATCCAGCATGTAATTTGTATTTTCAATGTAAATCCGTTGTAGTGTGTACTGGAAACTGGAACTTACTGTTTACCTGTGTACTACTGTATTAGATATGTTCTTGTACATATATCTAACTAACTATCTTAGAATTCCGAACCTGTCATGCGATGGTAGCGCCGATGCAAACTGGAGCCAATATTTAGCGAGTCGTTGATGTGAAACACGGCAGATTTAATAGAACTTATGAATGAGAAGTATAGGACGTTCGGCGCAATAGATTCCTCGAAACAGTTCCGTTCTATTCCTAAGGTAAGGTAAAGTTAAATATTAAATAAACGGGATAAAATGGGAGGGAACTTTTTCGAGCGGAGCTTTTCACGGGGGAACTATTTCGGAAAATCGTATAGGATTGTGAGTGATTCATATCTTGAGAAATTTGCGCCCTCCATATGTAACGTCTACAATGCCTACTGCCTAGTCACGTTCGTTTCTTTCGACCTATTTTGCCGAAAAGAGTAGAGCATTATATTATGTGAAAACATGTGAAACGAATGAAATTAACACCAAGCTCCCGGAAAATCCAATTTATTAGCCTAACACACATATAACACATATATAGTTTAAAGACAAACTGTTACGATATTAAACAGATAGATTATAGATCAGACTAAAGGTCTTCATTTGTAATGTATCCAATCGACTCCCAAGAAGAACACGATTTAAGGTTTCGAATCTACAATTTTTCGGTCATCTCAGGCACAGCTTTGAACAAATCGGCGACAAGCCCTAAATCCGCTACTTGGAAAATGGGGGCATCGGGATCCTTATTAATTGCAACAATTGTCTTGGAATCCTTCATACCGGCTAAATGCTGTATAGCTCCAGAAATTCCGATTGCAATATATAACTCCTGTGATATGAATTATCACTTTGATTAGTTTTCTGTACTTTTCATTTGCACAAAGCGTTCGTAAAGGTTACAAGAACTTACTGGAGCGACGATTTTTCCTGTTTGTCCAACCTGTAAGTCATTAGAACAGTAGCCAGCATCAACTGCAGCTCGAGAAGCACCGACTGCTGCACCCAACTTATCGGCTAGAGCATATAAAATCTTGAAGTTTTCTCCATTCTTCATGCCTCGACCTGTAGTAAACATAATTTGAAGGTTAACGGTGCAATACATACATAACACGAAATTCCGAATTGCAACAGGCCACTATCCATCCACTAACCTCCACTGATTACACTCTTTGCGCTAGTTAATTCAGGTCGATCACTCTTGCTGATTTCTTGTTTGACAAATGTAGACAATTCAGTACCACTTGGAGCATCACCAACTTTCTCCGTCGCGGCACTACCGCTACCAATCTTAGCTGCTTCAAACGAGGTACCTCGGACCGTGAGAACTTTGACAGCGTCCTTTGACTTTAATGTCTGCACAGCATTTCCTATAACACAAAATATAATACTTTTCATAAAAGTCTCGTAGTCTCTTAATCCTAAATAATGGGCTGATCTTTAAAGCGCTAATTAATTTACTGTTACACACCGGCATAAATAGTCCTAATAAAGGTTTCGGAATCCTTAATTCCAATTACATCCGTGACAGCAGATACATCAAGTTTGCCCGCGACACGCGGGAGAAGAGATTTTCCAAATGCTGTAGCACCGGCAACAATGTGAGTAAAATTAAACTGCTTTTGTGACGAAACAATGAGAGGTGTGAGTCGTTCTGGAAGGAATCCTTCGTAGGCAGCATTGTCTGCTAACAAAATTCTCTTCACTCCTTCTACTTTGGACAGTTCTTCTGCTGCCTATTTCATAAGTGAGGTTGTACTGAATTAATATTTGAATCGAGAACAACAAGTGAATTACATAACAGTAAACAAAGTATACCGTTCGTTCCAGAGACAATAGAGACTAAACTAACCCGCCACCCGCCGCAACTTACTAATGAATTAGCTTTAGCTGTATATTCTACACATATTGCCATTACCACTAATTAATAATTTAAATAATTATATTTTAGCAATTCTCCTAACCTTGGCACAGTTTGAGCCAGCAACCAAGCATGTAATTTCATTTCCCAATTTTGATGCAGCGGCCACGGCATTCAGCGTCACGGCTTTTAGACTAGCATTGTCATGCTCGGCAACCACAAGTGTACTCTTCAGTCGCTTCAACAGAGCCTAAAATTAGATTAGAACATTGCGTTCATTAGAACAAACAACAAATTGGGATATCAGATACTTAGATATGAATTAATAGTACAGAGACAAATATTGAGCTCCAAAACACAAATCTGTAGAAGGTATAATAGTTATGGTGTATGAATACCTGATGAAGGTTTTTGGAACCGACACAGCTGATGGAGTTTCTGATACCCAGCATGATTTAAATATTCGATAACTTATTGACTTACAACTTATCACTAAACGGTAAATTTAGGGAGCTGAAGTCAGAATCCCTAATTATTATCAACTGTATAAATTTTTAAGGATTTTGTTGTCTGAACTCCTGTCGTATTTACTGACACTGAGCTTATCTTCTTAGTTGTTAGTTGCTGAGCGAGGTGACTGACTGAAGCAAGTGACACTTAGATTTGCTTGAATTCGACATTCGACTTTGACCGGGTTTCCACATTACATTATATTTTATTGCTGCTGTCGCTATGTGGATTTCTTCTGTAGTACTCTCCGTATCATTTGTTATAGCAACGCTAGATGGGGAACACACCGCGTGCCACGAGTTTGTGGTGCGTGGGTTGTTCTCTTCAGTTCTTTCTGGGCCCAGAAAAGCCCGGTAACCAGACTCGAGGACTGGAAATTCAAAATCCTGTCAGTGAGTCATCCTTTGTACTTTTTTGTCCAGCGACTACGTTGTTTGCATGCACGCACCATCAGTGACCAGACACCAGGCACCACAACGGACAACGGACAACTAAACAGTAAAGTAAAGTTCATAAACTTATTAATTATCTGCCTGTTGCCTGTTTTGTATTATATTCTATCAGGTGAGTGATGAGTCAGCCATTGAGGGTGTGTCACTTAGGTATAATTTTGTGTATTCTGCCATATCTCTCATCCATCCTCGGTTTTGTCGGTTGACATTTGGCATGACTGGTAGTTTGTAGTTGGTTGCAGTAATTGTCGTTGTCAATTGTGCTCCATCACCCACAGCCTATATTTTGTATTTCGATTTCGTTAACTTGCAACTGTTTGCCCATATGCTTTAGATTCTTGAATACTTTTTCATTTTTAGACTAAAAGCTATTTAATTATTCTAGCAAAATGTCTGAAACCGAGGGAGTCGTTGTGAGCCCCGTTCCAGAGGCAGAGGAGCAGGTTGTCCTTCCGGCTGACCCTGCCAAGGTTCGAGCCATTATGATCAAAACTGGAGTCACCAAACGTCTGGCCAAAGAAAAACTTTCATACGACAAAGAAGTTGTTGACCAGACTGCCAAGATTGAGCAATACAAGCAGGAGGGAAAGGTAAATCATGTATTATTTGTAAAATAATCTGATGTCAGCCACTTGGCCACTATTCACTATTTGGTCTACTGTTGAGTAGGTAATGACTAGGAATTTTCTTAAATCATGTGTAATGTGACATATGAAAGTGATATACATGTACTCGTGAATGGAGTAGGAGTATCGTGGATCGTATCTGTAGAGCATTCACTAAAATATAAACTAGAAAACGAGAAATCCAACTATTACATATTTGTACTCACGCGTACGTGTTGGTGTTTCCATTTCATGCTGGTGATTTCATGTGTATTTACTTACGCATTTCTTTAGGACGAATACTTCATGAAGCAACAGGTTCACTGTCTTTGTGAGTCCAAGCAGATGATTCCAGATGTCCAGAGACGCTTTGTCGTAAGTAATCTCAGTTATTGTCAAGTTATTATGTGGAATATTATTAGTATAAGTATTTAGGTACTTAGTTTAATTATTAGTATTTAGTATAGTTCATTGAATTCTGAATGATGCTAAGAATACTTATTATAATTAGATTAATTAACTTCACCAATCACCAAGGTTATAGAGTTGTTGTTTGATTATTAATGATTATCATATAATCTCTCTTTGGTTTGAATTGCAGACTGCTTATGGAGAGTTGAAAGAACTATTTGATGCGGTTCAAGCAGATGATCCAATTGCGAAGACTAAAGAGTATGAAGCTGCTCGTGCTGTGCTTGAGGATACCAAGGAACAGTTGGTGTGGACATAATACATAATCATTCACAAAGAGGACATACGCTCCAATCAAGAATTCCAGTAACAGCTTCACTTATAATATCTTACTAACAACGCAATGCTTACTAAATTATTAATTACACGGGCATCTACATAATCAACTAAATAAAATTGCAGGGCTGAAAACCAGCCACTGCCCTTTACAGTCTAAAACAGGCACCGTGAAGGATGAGAACAGTATTTGTCAATTTTCTAAGCTTTTGTTAATACTTTTTTCTAATGAGAAATGGTAAACAATAAATGAATTAATCAAGTTAACGCATAGATTTAGGTAGGTACTAATTTAACAAAATGGTGTGACCTGAAATTTTGCGCGATTTGCCCTGACTTTACTGATACCTCCAAGCTAAGTTGGGTGTCATGGCCGACAAATTCTTGTAAAAAAATTTACCGAGGTGAACGTCACTGATCCGCGGTTCTCAACTTTCCGCCACAAGTTCTTATACCAGCCTTCATTTAATTATTTCTTGCAATAAATTAATAATTGAAAGTAAAACTCATATATTGACTCAATTCAATTATTATAGCCCTCTCATTGACACTTGCAATACGTTAATAGTGGTACGATATAATATTAAGTATTTCATTACACAAGTAATAAATTGCAAATTCGTGAGCCTGAGATGATAGTTTCAAATTTCGGCTAATGCATAAGAGTATTTTCCATTAAGACATATACGACTCTAACAATGTTCTTACGGTATCCTATATTGTGGCTTGTATGTTACATAGACATACTGCACTCTGTACTTTACCTTTTTTAAATATCAGCTATAAAAGTCCACTTTGTATGGATAATAAAATTAGAAACCTTTAAAGTAGGATAGTATACGCGACTATCTTGTGACTTGTATAGATAAGATATTATATTGACAGCAACAGCAACCGCTACAACTCCATCCAACAAACGAATTTTTCATGGCCTGATTTTTTATAAGTTTGTATTTATTTACAAAATAAATGAAAATTATGCTATAAAGTCACTGCGGATTTAACTTTCAATTATGAATTTATTGTACGAAAGTATTAATACATAATAGTTTTGCATGAAGGAAAAAGTTTGCTTTCAAAAAGTAAAGTATTATGCGATATTAGTTTGGATCTAACATCCTGAGAGAAAGTTGTGGTGGGAAGGCTCAGTGACGTTGACGTTCACCTCAGTAAAAATTTCTACAATAATTTGTCGGCCATGACACCCAACTTAGCTTGGAGGTATCAGTGTATGTATCGTGTAAAACTGAAACACATCTATGCAGAACTTTTGGCTTCAGGAGAAGTATTAAATAAATAATAACAATTGAAATTGAAAGGAATGGTAATACGAGTCAAACAATTTTATTTTATTAGGTTTCAAATGTTTGTATACGTACTATACTCACACAGTTAATTTATATCAAGTAAAGGGCAACTCCGGAAAGAAAATAGGAAATGAAATATGACTAGTTCCGATTGCTATTGTTCGTCTTTCCTTGGGCTTCATATCAGGGCCTACTTCATGTTTCTTTATTGAGGGTCCGGCCGGGTATATTTTCAGGGTTGGTCACACTCAGTGGATCGCGGACGAGGGATAGTAGTTTGGTCATCTTATTTATCTCGAACTTTATCCGGACCTCTCCATCCAGCAGAATATTTCTGGTGTCCCTTGGAAGAATCCGCAGATTTGGGGACATTTTAAGAGTTGTCAAAGTTCCCCTAAGCATTTACAAATCAAATCATTATAAAGCAATCCATTAATATCTCATTGTATTTATATCAATACGTATAAATGAGATAGATCTCTACATAAATAGTAAGGATTATCGGATTAGACTAAAGAAATCGATGTGTTTGGAATTGAGTGGTCCACCCGTCGATCAATTATTCTAATATTTGACCTGTCGAAGGCATGCAAGCACATAGAATACCCGGAGTAGCACAATTACCTGTCATCACCAACGACGATTATGGGATACATGGGGTTGAATTGTACCCTATGGGGATGAACTTTCCTCTTTGTGACAACTTGTTGACTGCAAATGGGTTTCTCCTTATTCACGTTAATGTCATAAACCAGGATCTGTAATAAATGACAATTAACAATGATAATTAACTTAATAAACATGTGAGTTCAATGTGAATTGAAAAGCATGAAGAGCAATACTATTGTTTTTAAAGAATAGGAGTCTACGAAACATTCAACGGAAGCATAACGCAGACCGTAATCCAAGTTCTATGTATTACTGTATTACGTGAGAGTGAGACTAATAAAGTTTTTATCTGTGGCGGCCAAGCTGGAACGCAAGCCAGTTTGGAATGTAAAATGAAAGTGCTTGAATGGTCGGGAAAGCGTTATTGTTTTTTTGATATTTGAAATTGTGGAACAACTCACTTTCCCTTCGTCCGTGCAGGCTGCAAAAACTGTTGAGGAGTATGGAGCCCAGCAAACATCCAGGATGGGCACTCCAATCTCGTATATATACATTGGTCTCCTAAAATTGATATTAAGAATACGAATTATTTTAGAATTGAGTAAGGCACTCTTTCTGTCACCGTACTAAAATATTCAGAGAAGAAGGCGAAAGCTGTTTGACGAAAGCTTCGGACCATAACGGTTAATAGTTAAAACAGAGCGATGACCGACCCTATCCCGCCTTGCAGTAAAAAGATAGCTGCTCCGCACAAACTAATTTGAATACTCTTTCTAATTCTTGTAGAAAGTTACATGTTGTCCATGTCAATGTCAAGGAATTATGCGGAGAAAAGCAGATTTCCTCTGGTCAAAATCGTTACTTGCTGATGGTCAAAAAAAGTATTTTCTATTTTTAATTTTTTGAGGGTCAAAAACAGTTTATAATGTGAGAGCATCATAATTTCTTCATTCTGCATATCTAAACATATGCGGAAAGATGACAGACATTACGGCATGAGCATTTTGGACATTTCTGGTCTAAAATCCTACTTCTTGATTGAACGCATCGTACAGACAGACAGGTGAATAGTCGACGAGTTAAATGATAATAACCCGAGTTCCTTACGTATCCCTTTGATCCCATATTTTGATTGTCCAGTCTTCAGAGCATGAAATGAAGACGTCATCATGATAGTGATTCCACTGAAGTGCAGCTACCGGAAGGAAATGGGCATTGTAAATCTGTTGAGTATCATATTAATCCACATATATTATTGAGCACTTCTAAACAAAAATTATAACTGCTAGATTATAACTGCTGAAATACATAGATACATATACTATGTATTTCATGAAATTTTTTCGAATCTATCTAGTTCTCGTACATACTTCAAAATGTGACGGACCGAATGCGATGGTAAAATGTAATACAGTAATACTTGTATGCAATGACAAAAAGTACGAACTCCAATATATTTATGCTGCAAACAAATACCCAGCATAATTGAGCTATTTAATTTTAGGGCACAATTAATGCCATTCATAGTGCTCTTTCATCATTATTCCACTCACCCCGATTTAATTACACACCTCTGTAAAGGTATTCAATACTATTCATGTTAATGCAAACAGTCAGCCCTAACAACCCCCGCCGCTCCACGCAGGTATACATGACTTTAGTGTCTTCCTCAAATGCCTGGACTGCTCTGCTCTGCATTGCATCCACATCGCCGAATTTGAGTCTGAATAGCATTTCGTAACCTTTCATTGCAGAAATATTTTGAAATCTGCATATGTAGTAGGTATCATCCTTATCTAAAGTCTCAAACCACGACCCGAAAAGTGGGTGCTTTGTGGAAATGTTTATGGTTAAGGAAAAACGAAATGTACCAAGACACCATGGCTGATTTTGCATTAGTAGAAGCTGTAGGGACAGCGGTGCTTCAACGAATAACTTCTATCGTAGTCTCACAAATTAGTGTACTGTGTACGCTGATGATGTAATCGTGTATCACTCTGGCAATTCCAAGGAGGAGGTGGAGAGTGCACTTCAGGATGGCATTAATAAAGTCGTACAATGGTAAATTCCAGGGTAATTGCAGTTTGTTTTGGTCACGACCAAACAAACAAACTGCAATTACCCTGGTAAATTCAGTATGGCTAAACAATTAGCATCTCCAAAACAAAAGCCATGCTGTTCTACCCGCCCCGAGTGAAGATCTGTGAAGCGCTGCACATTACCATCAACGGAGAAGCAATAGAATTCGTCACGAGCTTCAAGTACCTGGGACTATGGCTTGACCCAAA
>JAQFYT010000644.1:0-22461 GCA_034694925.1 Ceratophysella denticulata
TTCAACGGTCAAAAATATCTTCCGCACAAACAACGCTTCTCCGTACTCCTTTCTTCAGAACATTCACATAATTTCGTACACAAATAAACTCGAATCTGAAGGCATTAATTTACCACCCTTTCCTAATTCGACAAGTCGTTTAACTTAAGAATCGCATTATTCTCGGTGTAGCAGTTTAGAATTTGAAGCATTTTGAGCAGTTCGAACGTAAAAGTTTTTCAAAGAACCTTTCCTGGACTTTATTTCTGGAAGTTTTGATTACATTGAGAATACTTGATCCTAGTTTGAAATTGAAAGAATGACTAACAATGCGACAGAAATCAGGAGGTCAAGCTAACAATAAATCTCGTGTTTTCCAGCTCGTACATACTTCTAACATCGTGTACGTTACCCCGGGACAGCTATTATTTTATTGAGAATCATACTGGAAAATATGCTCAATTCTCTGATTCTTTCGTTCAAGTCCAATAGCCAGGGTATCATTATCAACCGTTCTGTAGCCTAGCTAGCTGCTTGAATAAGCATTTTCTTTCTTAGCGTTCAGGATCAGGGCAATCATTCTTTCACTGTGTATGAGTAACATGGTATACAGGTAAATTTAAATGTCAAAAGCTAGTCGTATTTGTCATTCCACACGCTAAAGCCATGTACATTTAGATTTGTCAAGTTTTAAATACATTCATAATCAATAAACAGCGTTTTGTTCATTCAGATGGGGAGAGAAATGTAAAAACGTTCATTTTAGTATATTTGATTTGGATTTGGACTTGGACCAAACGTATTTGTACCAACTCGAGTTGGCTCAAATACATCTGTGACAGCACAGATGTGCTGGCACAAATGCATTTGTGCTGGAACAAATACATATATACTGGAACAAATACATCTGTGCTGGCACAAATGCATTTGTACTGGAACACATACATCTTTACACTAAATTCAAATGTACCATGACACATAATCGTATCTGCCTGCACGACGGTATTGAAATATGAATTTTGTTTTGCAGATGGACGTTAGTGATTTAATATTACTTCTGGAGCACATGCATGATATTCCAATAAATGAACTGAATCGAATTATGGAGTCGAAACTCGTAGTAAATTGGACTGAGACACTGCTCCAAAATCGTCTTGAATTCAGCATTACCAAATTGTTCCCATCACCAGATGAGAGACCAAAGTTTGTACCTCCACAGAGTAACAAACTGGAGCGTCTTAAATTTTTGATTCTTCTGGGGAACGCACTTATTGCAGAAGAACCAAAACCCGACTCGACTCACATGTGTTCATCCAACATTGTCTATGAAGCCCTTGAGACCATTTTCCTCCTAGCATCTACAACGACGATTGACGACATTCTGCTTGAAGAACTGAGCCATGCCCCGTCAATACTGAGCTGGTCCAAATGTTTCCGTATATCAATTTACAGAAGAATGGGTCTGGACCAGACAAGTATCCGGATCCTTATTTCTCTCGACACAGTTCTCTGTCCTGATCTGTCACAGAGGTTTGTACAATACATCCGTACTTTCAATCAGAACGAAAATAGAGTTCAGGAATACTTGAGAAAGCTCAAGCGGAATGTCTGGGCTCTGGACTCGACGCTCATGGCAGACATTGAAAAGATCAATCACATGAGTTCCGACCAGCTGAATAGCTTGTTTTCACAACATGCGGAGCGAAGGAGACAAGAAAAGAACGAGGGTGACGTCCTAATTAAAAGAATTGCGGAAGAAAAGGAGCTAAATGACTGGATGACCCCTGAACAGTTGGAAAAGTTGGGACGTGACCTGAAACAGCATCGTGACGACTCCATCACAGCCAGACTTGGAACTTCCAACAAACCAATCTCGGAATGGTGTTTCTCGGATGTAAAAAGTTGGGTAGAAACCGTAAGAGAGAAAATTAAGACAAAGGGTCGAGACTTAATTTTCAACAATCTCTCGGAAGTTTTAAAAGTAATTGATCAGGGAATTCGTCTGAATATGAAGAAATTGGCGATTTGGGACACCCAGCTGGCGACTGTGCATCTCTTCCTAGACTCCTTATTGGGTGGTGAAAATGTAAAAAGAAAAGGTCGTTTTGCGGAAGTTTCTACAGGAGAAGGAAAAACGGTGATAATTGCTACCCTAGCGCTAATTTTAGCTCTGTCCGGTGAAAATGTGGACATTTGCACCAGCTCATCTGTTCTTGCCAAAGAAAGTTTCGACAAAACGAAATCTTTGTTTGATCTATTCAAGGTTACAGTGGGTGCTATTGGTGACAAAGAATATTTGAGATCCAGCTCTGCTGAGCAACGTAAAATGTTCAAATGTCAAGTTTTGTACGCAGACCTCTCTTCACTGCAAACAGCGGGGTTGAACACGGAGTTCTTTGGAAAAAATATCACCGGAGGTCGGAAGGCGGGTATTCTCATTGTGGACGAAGTAGACTCGATGCTCCTGGACAAAGCAGGACATCGTCTCTACATTTCTCATCCAATTCCAGAACTGAAATATTTGGGTCCACTCTTGCTCGACATTTGGGCAGAAGTCAATGTAGCGAGCACGTCCAAGGCTGGAGCTATCCAGAAAATCAATGACAAATTCCACAAACGTCAATTAAAGTTCCCCGTGTTTCTACAGGACTACGTTAAGGCTCGACTTCCGGCTTTCATCAAAAGTGCCTACGCAGCATTAGAGGAAGAGGTGGACGAGAACTACACGTTGACGGAGGAGAGTTCTCGTTCGGGTCGCGTGACAATCGTGGACATTGACACGGGAATGGACCAAGAGAATATGGAGGCCGCACTGGGTCACCAGCAGTTCCGTCAATTCAAGCATGGAGATTACCTGAGCTGTGAGAGTCTCAAGGCTGTGTTCACTGCAAACTATTCCTATTTCAGTCAATTCGAGGGCAAATTATTTGGAATCACAGGGACACTGGGCTCGAAGCAAGCCCGGAACTTACTCGGTCGAAGCTACAACGTTGATTTCTTCCGGATGCCACGTTACTGCAACCGAATTGTCATTGAAGTGGAGGAGTTTCTTGGAGCTACACAGCAGGCTTGGTTGGATGAAATTGTCAAATATGTTAGAATAAAATCTGAATCCAGTCCAGTTTTACTCATTTGCAGAACTATAAAAACTGTGGGTCAAATTGTGGATGAACTCAAAAAGCATTTCGACAATGACAAGATTATCCCGTACACAATACCTTCTGACCAAACATTTGTGGATAGTATACTGAACAAAAAGCTGGGAGCCGGTTTGATCATTGTGAGTACTAACTTGGCTGGACGCGGGACGGACCTGGACATTGATCCTATTTGTTTATTTGGTCTCCACGTCGTCATCACATACATTCCAATCAATTCAAGGGTCAAAATCCAAGCGGAAGGACGAACTGGACGAATGGGGAAACCCGGGACTACTCGGACCATTGCTTGGGTTCCAGACTCTAAGCTTAGTTTAGAAGAACTGGAAGAAATCCGTGATAATAACGAGGCTGAAAGGATTCAAGATGTCGAGAAATTCCTCATCCCACAAATTCAAATCGAAGATCAGCTTTTTAAACTTTTTACTCAGTACAAAAATAGTATTGAGACGACCAAGACAGTTGAGTTGGGTCAAAAGAATGTTCAGAAGACAAGGCTCTGTCATTTGAAGAATCGTTGGGCCTTTTGGCTCGACCAAATGAGTGACAAAATCCAATTCGGGATGGAAAAGAAACTAATTTTGAAGGAATTTGAAAAGTTCAAGGAAATTACTAATAATCAAATTAATAAGGGTGAGCTGAGTCAGTCCCCGATTGAATTGATTAGACTTGCAAGAGTTCACGAAGATGACAAGAATCTGGTCGAGGCATATCATTTACTCACACGCGTCATCGTTTCAGAGCCAGACTTCAACCTCATGGCCCACTACTATATCGGAATTCTAGTCCTCAAGATGAAACCTCAGCAATTCCCAGTCGGTACCTTCCCAAGCAATTCAACGGAAGTTCAGAAACAGAAAATAATTCGTCAGATTTCTAAAATCCATTTGAAAAAATCCAAGCTTGCAATTCAGCAATATTCATTGGAAATCAGTGACTCAATTCGGAAACTTGTTATGGCAAACGCAGGGCGAGCTTTCAACTGTGAACTGTACTCCCGCCAAGTAGCCAATGAAGTGAATATCCTGATGAAGCATGTGGACGCCATTAACAAAATCATTGGCTCAGAACTAAGTACTCAATCCTTTCATCTTGGAATTCGACAGATTACTCTGGAGTCTGAGAGTGAGGCGGTGTACGCTGCAGTAAATCATTTGAGGGCAGAAGGTCTTCCATTGAAACCGTACAGGGTCAGCAAGAAAGTTTCATTTGGTCAGAACTCTATCAGGATACCCTGCCGGATCAAGTACAATGATACGTTTGACTTGTAAGTATGCCGTAAACAAGTGTGTCGCTACGCTCCACCTGAGTTAATCCGTGGTTTCGCAATATTTCACATTTTTCCACATAATTTCATATTTAAAGTTATTATATTTAGAATTCAGAATACAATTTTTAGATAGGAATACGTACCATTTTTTAGCTTGGAATACCATTTTTAGGTAGAAATACCATCCTTAGCTATGGATACCATTTTTGGATAGGAATACCATTTTTTAGCTAGGAATACTATTTTTTGACCTCAAGTACATAATTCTGGTAATTTTAAGCGGGCGAAAATTTATTTGACCCACTGACCTGACCTTCTAATGGAATGCGGTTTTTTGCGTTGTTTTCAGGGAGGCTAGAGCTATTTTATACAGCAGTTTTTAGGTCAAAATACACTCACGTTCATGTGGCTGCCGTAAGGTTCTATGTTAGAGTTTGACCTTTGGTAATTCATTTGACCCACTTCCTGACCTTCAAATTGAATCCCGTTTATTGCATTGTTTTCAGATAGGTTAGGCTTCTCGAATACAAACTTTTTTACGTAAAAATACATTCACGTTCATAGTACTGCCATAAGACGTAATGTTAATTTGACCCCGGTTTTGACCTTGAAGGAGGGGTCAAATCGCTTAGGTGATACGCGTCCCCTATCCTTACTTTGACCTTGGCTTTGCGTTGGTACCAAAATTTTTGGTCTAAACCCGTTTGGTCATGGTTTGCCTCTCCGCCAGCAAGAAGGGTCAAGTAACTATAATAGTGGAACTGTTAAAATATGCTATTTTTTTTTTTAAAAGTTCAACCTAATATTCACATTTTAATCAAATCTTATTTTTCTATGTAGGACGTATCACGTGACTCAGAACAATACCGTGTATTACCAAGAAAGAGACCTCAGTGCAAACTCAGCCTTACTAAAAACATTTGAAGCACAAATAAAACAAGTAATTCAACAAGCAGCCAGCTCGAGTACTCGAGAAATTGACTCAAATGCATTTGATTTCATGGTTCCCACACGAGCAGAGTTCTGGAATCAAATGATTCAACACGGTTTATTGACGAATGTGACAAGTGTGGAAAGTATACGAATCCGTTTTCCCGAAGATCCACCGAGATTCGACTACCCCGTTGGCCTTAATGTTCAGACTGGGCTTATTATTACTCAATTATTCAAGCATAACTTTGGTATTTACCAAAAAGAATTAGTCCGATCCATCGATTGTGAACCGAATCAACTACGGATGATCGAGAACTGCCTAATCGGAAACGGAATTCTGCATACATTCCAATTGCAGAAGGGTGAATTAATTCCGAACATTGTACAAAAATTGAATGAAACAAGCAATTACTGGATTCTGGGTCACAAGACGCTCTTGAACAACGTGTGCTTCACCACAACCGGGAAGGCAGGTTTAGGATCTATCGTTTCTAAACTTTCATTCAGCACAGAAGACCTCGCTTGTCTTCCAGACACGGAGTCAAGTGGACGGAGTGAGATTTTTACCCAACTTATCGAAACCGGCGTCATCAAAGTTCCGAAATTAGACTGGCAAAATCTCAAAGGTTCGAATTCTGAAACCAAAATTGAAACATTAAATGCTTTTATTACATCTCGGAAGGAATTTGATGATATATACGAGGAACATCGACCCCGCCCAGACACTGTCAAAACTGGTATTGTGTCTTGGATCAAAAGTATGTTCGTAGCAAATACGAATCAAATATATAATGATGAAGTTACGGAGTATAAGGCGAATGTGGGTAAAGTGTTGTTAGACTCTATCGGGCAGCTGAGTACTCTGTCTCAAATTTACGTCGATTACGATAAGCTCGAAAAGTTCTACAGTGCTGACACTTGGCCAAAAGAATTGGTTGACTACGAAAATCAGAGCTTTGACAGGGTTCCTAAACTAACTGAAGACGTCTCCTTTTGGAATACAGGGGCTTGTCTCGTTTCAATTCTGGGAATACTGCAGATAGCACTGGGTGCGGGTCTGCTGGTCGCATCTGCTGGAACTTTGGTCAATCTGGCCATGATTTTGATGAGTGAGGGAGGGTCGGATATTCTATTCTCGATGCAGAGTGCTTACAATAAAGACTTTTCATGGAGTTCCTATGGGATGAATAAGGTTTTCAGTGTGGGTGCTTCCATTGCCACAGGCGGATTGGCCGGAATTATGGGCGGTGCTGGAGGAGTGACCTTGGGTCGAATTGGGTTGGAATTAGCTGAAGAAGTTGTCAAAATAACAGCACGAAAGGTTGGAAGATTTGTACTTCAGGGCGGAGTCACACTTTTCATTCAGAAAATGCTGGACATGGCAAGAGAAGCTTTTCTGGGCCAGTACCGAACTCAGATTGAAACAATTGGAGACACAATGTTTGTCACTGAAATCGGGCAGATTTTTGGGATGATGGGTGAACAAGTAGGCGGGAGTGCAAGGCGTCTCTTTGACCTCAGTTATAAGACTGGTCAGGCTATGGAAATTCTACAGAAAGCATACACGTCTCTAATGGAAGATACCCAGTCTGCTTTTCAGAAACGAATGACAGATTTCGCAAAACTTGTTGCTGTCAAAGCCACCGAGAAGATTACGAACGGTTTGAATAAGTGTATTTCCAAATGTGGCTTCACAATTGACCTCAATTCTGTTTTGACGGTGCGTAAACTCGACATTAAATATTCCAATGACGAGCTAATCCGATCCTAATTTGCTTTCGACTCTACTTATTTTTTCAGGTTATTAATCTTCAAAGCGGCTTTGTAAAATATATTGAAGACTTGAAAACGTTCGTACGGGAGTCCATGGCCAAATTCAATGAAAACATCCAGGCCCGCTGTGAAGAGCTACAGAAACACAGAGAAACGCACCTTATCCCTGAGGAAAAGAATGAATCAATCCAGGAATTCACGGAAAAATGTCGCGAGATACGGAAGCTAATGACCCGGGATATTGTGAGCCAAGTCTCACTCAAAGTTCAGAAGGAAATAGCGGAACCCGGTCTTCAGACCGGGGCCAACTACCTCATCTCCAAAGGCTGTGAGAAGTTTTTTAATTCTGAGCTCAAGCGGTGTACTCAGGAAGCTGCCGCTCCGCATCATGACGATGACGAAGCCCATGCGACCATTGAAGAAAATACATCTGTACACGAGTCGACCCATATGCGACCATTAAAGAAAACACATCTGTACACGAGTCAACCGGAGGAAGCACATTTGAACGACTCTCTGAGCTGATTAATAGGGTGGGTTTCGTCAGGAACATGGAAGGAGAGTCCATGTCCAGTCTGAGCAAGAGATTTTCGAATGACGTGAAGTACTACATGGACAGAATTGGACAAGTTCATGCTTTCCTAGAAGTCACTGCTAAGTCCTCCCGGGACTCCGTCATACGAGCACGGCAGATGAATATTCCTGTCGTTCACAGAATTACAGTCTCTTCAAATCGTTGTAATACAAAAATGGAGAGTATTGTCAAAAACTCTTTAAAGGTACGTTCTAATTTCCGAAATATGAAATATAATACCCTTTGATACTTTGTCAATTTAAATCCTACATTTCTACATTTTTAACTTTAGAAACGTGGAAATTTATTCAAGTGAACCAGAACGATAACGAGTGAAGAGCTCCAGCAATTTACCAAGCAGTATATAATGCAGGAGGCCTTGATTTTTACAGAGTCGTTTAAATACTTAATTAAGCATAGAATATTAATCACAGTCCAATGCCAATCTATGATTTTTAGGGTCTATCGAACATTTTCAGTGTTAATTTTAAGAGCTTTGCTGTGTCAAATCGTGATTTTAACAAATATGTGCCAATTATACTCAAGGGTTCTCAGGGACATTATATACTTAATATCCTATTCTTTACTTGACTTTATTTAAAAGACTAAGCAATGACATTTAGCCTTTGATATTACATTGTTACTTTATTCCGACTATTGGTTGTTACAATAATTACTTGCGGCCTTTAATTATTTTCGTGTCAGCCTTAACATTGAACTTTATGATATGCTATAATACTCACAATCAATTACGAGTAATTTATATTAACTAATATTGTGTCATTAACAGTTAAGATATATGGGAAATCTGAGTTAATTTTATACCTTTTTTGTTACAAAAATAAGTGTTTACCAAAGAGCAGCTAAATAAAGGCGGGAATTTTGAACAAAGAATGCCATAATAATTCTGTGCATATAAAATACTAAAAACCATTGTGCCTAACATGCTACACTCATAGATATCGCAATATGAAATAAAAACGCTAGGTCACATTTTGACCCTTTAACATGGTCCATGGGTCAAACAAAGGGTCACTGACAGATGCCGTTTGCTGTCCCAGATCAGGAACCACATAATGAACAGGATTTTGCAGGAATAAAAAAACAAATTTTAATTTCTGACCCAACTTTGACCCGGGGTCAAGGTTTCTGAGGTTAAGGGTCAACGAAAACCATATTTCCCAAGACCTTCAAAAATTAGCAAAATTTCAAGGTATCAATCATCTCTGTACGTGGTTTCGTTTACAAGGAGTAGATCCACAACTAAACATACGTACATAGTCACAAAATAGCCACAAACAAACATACAAAGTACGATTTTATGCAAGTAGATGATGTGGAAGGCTGAACAAAAAGTTGTCACACGATTAGTGGCCATTGTTGTAATTTGTAATTGTACAGAAAAGGACAAGTTTATTTATTTAAATTTAAAGTCAAGCAGTCGAGGTGACATTAGTTTAATTACTCTGATCTGAAGTACATGAATATGAAATTCTAATGTTTTACGGAATACAAATATTTTAGATATGAATACTAATAAGCTTCAATATTAATAAAACATAAAGTTACTTCAAATTACTTACTTTCAATTTTAAACATACACAAGGCTAACTAATTCAGAGCTAATAACTATAAATGTACAGGGTGGTACAAGACATACTAACAAACGTGTAGGGTGATACCTCACTCACTAATAAGAATCTTCATAGTTAGATTGACTAATTAATGGACACTTCAAACTATTTAAATATAGTATTTGCATAGACGGTTACTTGGTAGTTGATAATTACAAGTATTTTTTTAATTGATTCATTATGAGGCAGCAAAATGGCGGAAAATGTTTGAAACAAGTTAATTAATGCTACAGTACTTTGTACTTTTTGAGGTATATACGTCAGCTGTACAACAGAGCTCTGGGGAAACATGAGACAATCCCAGGGATCGTATGAGGAAACAATTTGTCAAATGACATTTTAATATTTGCATTTTATGTTAAAGGTCAGATGAAATAAATGTCAGATTTACTCTTCCGGAGTGGACCAGGAAGCTTTGTTGACCCTATGCAAGTTGCGTTGGGTGCATCGAAGTACGCTAAGGTCAGGAATCAGGAACGAGGTCAATGGTCAAATGAATTAAATCAGGATTTACTCTTCTGCTGTGCTATAGGAAGCGTTGTGAACCCTTTGCAAGTTGCGTAGGGTGCATCGAAGTACGCTGAGGTCAGGAACGAGGTCAAAGGTCAAATGAATTAAATCAGGATGTACTCTTCTGCTGTGCTATAGGCAGCGTTGTGGACCCTTTGCAAGTTGCGTAGGGTGCATGGAAGTATGCAGAGGTCAGTAATCAAAAGCAAGGTGAAGCGGTTAAGGGTTCTTAGTTTGGAAAAGTCCTAAAATTAGGATCATGAAACTGCGTCGGAACAAACGGGCCACCCTGTCCAGCTAATGGATTTGGATTCCGAATGACGTTGAGGCTCTGGACATGTTGTTGCTGCTGTTGTTGTTGCTGGCTATGGGGATTATAGTGTTGGATTTTGAACCCAGGACCATGACTCGGAAGCCCGATGCCGGCGCCTAAATGTTGTCCAAATGCCGCGAGTGAAGGATTCACAAAAGTTCGTAGCTGTTGTTGATGCTGTTGCGTTGCATGATGCTGTATTTGTTGTTGTTGGTGTTGATGGAGCTGGTCAGCCGTGACGATGTTCCAGGCTTGTTGTACAGGGTCCACCAGGTTGAGAGACTGGACTTGGAAGAGATTTTGGACGAGGGAATGAGGTTCAGAGGCGTCACTGGGTGAGGGAGTGTCCATGCCTTGACCCGTTCCGTCCTCATGGAGGTTCATGGCTTTCGTGTCATCGAGGTCAACTCTTTCCAAGATAACTGCGTGAGACAGGGAGGAGGGGCTAGGGTCTTGTTCGTGGATGGTCACGACGTGTTTTGCTTTACGGGGACCGCGAGGTTTACGTGGTGGAGGAACAAGTTCACCGGCTTGTTTGAGATGAATTTTTTTATGGATTCGTAGGGAGTTGGCTTGGGAAAAGGCCTTTTCACAAATGAGACATTTGTAGGGACGCTCTCCTGTGTGAACCTATCAAAATACGGATCAACCATTAGTGTCAATTGTCAATATCCACATCTCAATCTCAATCGTAAAATATTCACCAATTTAAGTTAAGTTTGTCACTAACCCGTAAGTGAATGGTGAGATGGTCCTTGATATTGAACGTCTTAGGGCAACTCGGACAAGCAAACGGCTTCTCACTGTCAAAGTAAATTATGTACGTGAATTATTAGTTTTTGACCTTAGTTGATATCTTCTGTTAAAGTTTCAGTTTGCTTACCCTGTATGCGTCCGTTCATGAACAATTAAGTCTTTCTTACGCAAGAACCCACGATCTGAAATAAAATGCATTGCTTAAATACGAGTAATGTCAATTTGTGAGCAGTTTAATTGACGTTATATTTTATACTTACCGCAATAGCGGCACTTCTCGGACTTCTCGCCATTATGAATCTTCATGTGCTGGGCTAATTTGCTTTTGTCCCGGAAACTCTTTCCACATCCGGGTTCCGTACATTCAACTGGTCGGAGATCTGCATGCATCAACATGTGCCAACGAAGTGATGAGTCGGCTTTTAGAATTTTGCCGCATTCCTACATTGTATAAATAAAAACCAACTAAATATGTCCTATGCTATTTATAAATGAATACCTTACGATTTGGAAGAAAATGGTCATTAACAAATTACTCGTACCTCACACTGAAGACTTCGTTGTGGAGCTTTCCATTTCTTTCGCTTCTTTGGCCCTATAAACGAGGAATGCACAACAAAACAGTATAATTCGATGAACTGGACACGCTAAGCTGATGAATTCATCGAAGTTCGTAGTATTGGTCAATGACCAGACTAGAACCAGAGTATCGCAGTGATTTGAATTTTGAATTTACCTGTCTCTTCTTCTGGCTGAGCATCCTTGTCCTCTTCCTTGACCTCGACCCCTTCGTCAACTCCGTCGCCTTCCTTCACCAATTTCTTGGGAGTTCGTTTCCGAACTCGCTTCCGTTTTGGTTTTGCATCTGTTTTGAAAAAATCTTCTTCTACGTCCGTGTTCAGCACACACTCTGAAAAAACCAAACACAAATATTTATGCATTATGAATAGGAATTACGTGGATTAGTTGACGGTTATAGTGCTAGCATTTGGGGTCACCTGGTGGGTCAAAAAATGCATCCACTTCATCCGTTACAGGCTCTCCTTCAAAGTCATCTTCGTCTTCAGACTCTGAATCATCTTTTTTCTTTTTCAGTTTCTCAGATTTCCTAGGTCGACCCCGTCCACGTTTCTTTTTGTTGGGAGGTGGTGGTGAAGCTTTTTTCTTGGGAACACTCAGTTTTCGTCGGTTACTCCGTCGAGTACCGTTTCCTTTCTTGAGCAAGGACAGGCTTTGGGATAGTTCCTCAATTTCCTCAAAGTCATGAATATGTTTGAATAACTGGGATGCCTTGTCTATTAGCTCAACGCCTGATTTAAAAAAACAAACACAGGAATTGATTGTCATTGCTGATTTGATTCCATATTTTAAAATTCAAAAAATATGAAAAAATTACCGAAATTCTCCGTAATCCAATCACAGACAATGTTCACTTCCACGAGAAGGATTTTGAGTTCTTGGCTAAAGCCGTCCAGTCGATTCTTACTTCGTTTGAACTCAGTTTCAAGGACTGAGACGCGGTCATCAGTGCCCATTGGGCCAAGGAGGGGTGACTTGACCTCTCCGTCTGACACCTCTTCCTCGTTCTCGGAGAGCGGAGCACTCTTGCCCTCCAGGTCCTCAGCATCAGAGACCTCTTCCTCTGCATTCTCTCCGTCCATCTCGGAGGCTTCGTCTTCCGGGTCATCTACGCCCATCATGGACTGATCGTTGGGGTCAAGGGGCTCCGTGTCAGCGTCCAGGCCGTCACCCTGGAGATCAGGAATGATGTACTTGTTCTCTGCTTCTTGTATCTCTTCCTCCGTGTCATTGTCCGCTTCCATGATTTGTGTCGGGGTCTGACTCTCGTTCCCATAATTCGGGGTCACGAGGTGGAGCCGAATGTTTTCTTCAGAAGGATCCATTTTCCTTGTCGTCTATGTCAATGTCAATGGCCTTTTCTTGAGACTGCTGTCAAACAGGAAATACAGAATTTCAATGTCAACAAGCTTTTGAGACATGACATGCAACACATGGTTCATTCATGGGTAACCAAGACCATTATACCATTGTATACCATTTTTGTAGGCAATAAAATACTCGTCAGGGTGTAAATATGCCCAACACCCAAGGGTCAAATTACAAATTAAAACTAATCTTCAATATTTTGAAAACGTGATCATACCGCAAAAAATTACTTAAATGTTGTTGTTACCTGTCACCTGTGGGTTATGAGCTCCAAGCCTTTCTGTTGTCTGTATGCTAATGGCTAATGTGTTGAATGCTAATTTCGTTGTTTCCGAACCGTGTTTCTTGTGCCTTGTCAACCGCTTGACTTGACCTACGTGTACACTTCCTGTTGTCACCGTGGGCCTCAAAAATGCAGGGTTCTTCGTTCTTCGTGATCAGTAGGAAGTGGAATTTTCAAGGGTGACACGGAATTTTATGCTGCACAATGCAATGCATTAAGCCTATGCTATGCTACTGTATAGATAGTATGTATTGACTGCGCTATGCATTCCCTCGCGGTATATATACCTAGCGAAAGAGGGCTGCTATGTTATTGTGTTTTCGGCATTGGCGCTCCCTCGCTCCGTCCCAATAGAGCCCTGCAACACTTGTTCGTCTGGGTCACGGTCCCTTAAGGCACCCTGCCGCTGACCAGGCCTTCAAGGGTCACCGGGCTCACCTAATGCATCACGCAGCATAAACTAACTTGCCTGAATATCATATGGAGTCGTATAGGGTTAGTCGGTTCCGAAATTAATGCCGAAGGCGTGTTTGTCCATTTCGAAGTACAACTCAGCCATACGTACATTGATGCTACAGCTAAATAATGCATAATTAATATGTAATTCCTAATGCGCTGATGACAATGGAAAATTACCGGAGCCAAACAGTATTTCAATTATCTCGACCTCGATTTATTACACAAATTCACACGTTTTTACGAATTTCTAACTTTTATCTATGCTTGTCAATGTCAATACTGGTCAATACAAACTGAATATGTATATTAAAAAACAAGGATAACTTATATAAGTTGTGCGGATACAAAACGGAAGCTTAGACTCACCAACCTTCGGTTGTTTTTAATTAAAAAATGCCCGACATATTTACTTCACTATTGCATTGCATGCTTTTAAAAGCAGCATTATCATACTACATGTATATGAGCTATTATGTAGATTAATTCAATATATACAGTACACATCCTACTAAACTAAGCACAAGAACGGCATAGGGCATGCAGGAAAAGTTAAGTAATTCTACCCATTTAGTTAACGTATACCACATTGCAAAATCAAGTTCATTCCGAGTCATGAGTCATTGCATTGAAATAAATGGAAACTGTACATGTCAATGTCAAATGTCAATGAACATGTGAGACATTGAGTGAAATAGACATTCTACGTTCTACGACGGAAAAGTTGCTGCTGAGGACCCTGACGAGGGCGCTGAGGAACGAATTCCGCTGCCGATAACCCTCGATAAAGAGGCAACGTGAGGGTTTCTCAACTACTAAAAACCCCATATAGGAGGACCCACAGAAAGAGGTTGATGAGGACCTTCCACCTTCAGGTCATGGCCGCTGACCTAATGCGGAAAATGACGAAAAGTTGGATCATGGAACTGAGGAATACTAAACGGCCCAGTCTGGACATGATGCGGCGGAGCATTATTCCGAGCCACGCTGAGATTTTGTTGGGGTTGCTGGTAGAAATGCTTGACCTGGAACCCACTGGAATGGGGCTGTGGGTGATGGAGAGCTAGATTATGGGGTTGGGGTAGAGGGGAATGGGACGCCCCGCCCCGTTCTTCCTGTCCACCTGAATTATTCCCACCAAAATTCCAGCCCTGTTGCACAGGGTCAAGGGACTGTTGAGCATGTTGAAAAAAGCTCTGGACGAGGAGTGAGTGCTGCTGCTCGGCCGTCATGCTGGGCATGGATTGTTGGGCTTGACCCTGGGCATGTTGCTGTCCTCCTCCTCCGGAATGATCCTCATGAGCTCTCGCACTACTGGGCATTGGAGTGGGTGTATTGTGGACACTCGGGCTCTGGGTTGGCTGCTCTCGACTCCCTGTTCCTGGGTTACTCACGTTACTCGTGGAGGCGTCGAGAGGAACATCTTCTGGTTTGGGTGCAATCCAGTGAACACCCGATGACACGGCGGGGAGCTTCCGTTTACGGGGTCCTCGAGGTTTCCGAGTTCGGATTGCTGGATTGGCTTCACCCGCCTTTTGATGGATCTTTTTGTGAATTCGAAGACTGTTGGCTTGTGAAAAGGCCTTGTTGCAAATCTCACAGCTGTACGGACGCTCACCTGGGGAAATTAATTGAATTCTAATTCTATATGTTACGGTTTGGATATAATCTTGGTTATGTTATGACTCAACCGAACCGTATATTATATTGTATATGGTTTTCGCCACTTAAATACCATTAACCAAGCAAATTCTAGATTGCTAATTATTGGATCTGAACCGGAATTTAGCGTTCTTTTCAATGGTGTAATTAGTCTTAAACGCACAAATTTTCTATTTCTAAAAATGTGAAATCACTCTGACGCGTCTTGGAGCGTTTCTAATTATTGCGTAAATTGACAACGCTGCAGCAGGTTAGCAATGTTAACGAGTGCACCATTAGAAACAGAGCTAAATTTTGGTCTAAATTCCATAATTAACGAATTCTGATTAGCTGTACTAATGGTGTTTAAGTGGCAAAAACTGCATTCAATTTTACATACGAACCGATTCGGTTATAACAGAACAGAACCAAACCAAGATCATATCCAAACCCTAACATACACATTCTACTAATCTTAAACAATGGAATAAGTACCTACCTGTGTGCACTCGCTTATGAATAGTGAGATGCTCCTTGATGTTGAAACTCTTGGGACAATCATGACATGCAAATGGTTTCTCGCTGGAAACAATAAACACGATTGACATGTCAAATATCGCAAATCCACATAGGTACCTACTTAACATTTGCAATAAGGACCAGCTAACTTTTACTTACCCGGTATGCGTACGTTCGTGAATAACGAGATCCTTCTTTCGCAAGAATCCACGACCTGTAAATGTCCAGTAAAACGACACTGTAAAGCAGAACTTGGAACTTGGACGTGAATTTGCAATAAAAACTCACCACAGAAATTACAAATCTCAGTTTTCTCAGATCCATGAATTTTTATGTGTTGTCCGAGTTTAGTTTTATTCCGGAATCTCTTCCCACAGCCTGGCTCTTCACATTGATGGGGTCGGAGATCCGCATGCATGAGCATGTGACATCGGAGTGACGAGTCACCCTTGAGTATTTTCCCGCACTCCTCACACTGCATCTGTCCCTCACCAAGCTAAATATTAAGTTTTACCTATACTGAACAAACTACAGAAAGATTTGTAATAATTCTTCAAATGTAAATGTCACCTCTTGTGTGGCAGGTTTCCAGACGTATTTCTTCTTCGGTTTTGCAGTTTCTCCATCTTCACCCTCACCTTCACCAACTTCCTCGTCGTCGTCGTCATCATCTTCTTCCGCTTCGGGTTGGCCATCGTCATCCTCTCCTGCGTCGTCATCTTGAGATGCATCCCGTTTCAATTTCTGTTTCAGGATGTCCTTGACCTCCTTCTTCTTCCGACCGCGTTTTCGCTTCGTCTTGGGCTCAACTTTGACCTTTACGGTTGATGACGGGCCTGGACCTTCTTCACCGTCACCGTCAGTTTCCAGTACGCATTCTGTGCAAAATTATTCGAATAGACGTTGAAGAGGATATCAAAATGAGTAATCGCTGTTGGAGCAGGGTGACGGGCTTACTGACAGACTGACAGACTGACTGACCGACAGACTGACTCAAACACTTTTAATGTTTCTGATCTGAACTGACCTGGCGGGTCAAAGAAACCTTCAGCTTCGTTATTTTCATTTTCCTCCCCGTCCTCTGCTTCATGATCGGAGCCATGAGGAAGGTGTCTGCGCTTGAGTTTCGCCTGGAGTTTGGCCTTCCGGTCACGCAACTTTCCGCCGCCCTTTCCCAGTAAAGACAGTGCTGACGTAAGGTCCTCAATCTCCTCAAAGTCATGAATGTGTTTGAAGAAATGAGAGCCCTTGTCGATCAGCTCCACGCCTGACAAATGACAAATCAAAAAACACTATTGTAATTAGCTCAAAATTTGAAATTCTAAGCAACGTCAAACTAACAAAAAATTTACAATTCAAAACATAACACTGCAGTATGTAGGCAAAGTACAATAGACGTAAAAGTACCGACAAACGTGTCCCAGGTTTTGTTTTTTGTTACCGAATTTTTGCTGAATCCACTCATGGACAATGTTGACTTCGACCAGCAGAAGTTTGAGTTCTTGGCTAAAGGCATCAATCCGCCCTTTGCTCGTCCGTATTTCCGTCTCCAGAGCTGACACCCGGTCTTCCGTCGTCGCCACCACCTCCTCAGTATCCGACATAACTGTAGCCTCCTCTGTTTCCAACATAGCAGTTGTCTCCTCCGTGTCCGATATAGCTGTTGCCTCTTCTGTATCCGACATAGCCGCTGCCTCCTCCGTGTCTGACATCTTCGTTACTTTGACCTTAGGATGACCTCACCCCAAAGCCGCAACCTGTACAAACTCGTGAAATATTGGATGTCAAATGACTTGAACTTGAATTATGTCCTGTTCCGGACTCGGCGCCACACCTTTATTTGATATGGACACAATTGACACTGACACTCAAAATGCACAGGTGACAGGTGACAATAGAGACAAGACACAAGAGGTCAAGTATTGATTGACATTAAATTTGTGTAATTGATTATTGACATTCCAGGCGGGGATTCAGAGCGAGCGCCGTTCCAGCAGAGCGTTAATCCAACCCTCCTCCCAGTCAGTCGCCTAACGCGGCCGAATCTAGAGCTCTGCCACATCTTCAGTACAAATCCAGGGTTGGAAGTTGGAATCGTCTCAATACGCCGCCCAGCACTTTATCATTTTTGTACCGCCGCTAATTTTATCATTTGAGTTTATCAATTTATAAATAACGAAACGATTACAATATGACAAATAGTTGTTTTGATACACTGCGTAATCCGAGATGTATATTAAACGAAGAAATAAATGCTATTTTCATAATTTGGAATTAACCGTGAATCAATTTTATCCTATTGTATTGATAAAACAGAGGTATGCATGAAATCTCGAAATATGATAAAAAATTCAAACTTTGATTGTAAGAATTCAATATGATTTTTATTTGTACACTTGAATGACATAGTACATCTATATTAAATGCCAACGGCAAAATTAAATGTGTAAAACAAGTACCTATTGTTGAAAATTTAGCATATGTACATGTCTAACACTGATTTGAATAATTTTCAATTTCTCAATGTCATATTCAAATGGGAATAGGTGGGACGAGTTGATGGGCCGATTTGCGTGTCATTAACATGGCTGGTTTAGCATGGATTTCCCTACCTATCTCAATGAATATAGTCAAATTGCCCAGTGTCCATAGCAACGGAAATTTCACGTCGTAGTTCGGAATTGCAGCAAAAAGTGTGCGAACTGGTTTTGGACAATCCAACAAACACCAATCCCTCAGTTCAACTTCTTCCAGATTGATCCGACGCAGGAGTGCGACCAGCACCGGAGCTAGAGAATCCATAGCCACCTCAGCCAGGTTACCTAGCTGCGGGTCATACCAATGAATCAATTTGACCTTCTTGAGGCTGATCAGCTCGTCGAAGATTTTCCTGAAATGATCACGGGTGAGGTGAACGGATTGAAGTTCCAGGCGCTCGAGGTGGACGAAGTTGAGTTCGTTAAAATTCAAAGTTTCGTACGGCGTAATTTCCTGGATAAGTCCGCCCCGAGCTGACATTCTCACGCGGAGCGATTTTAGATGCTCGGCGTTTTCAAGAAGCTCTCGCCAATTGAAATGAAATTCGGGCTGAATAATTTCACTCCAGTTCAGGTCATTACGATGTACGGACCAGTTTGAGAGCGACAAATCAAGTTCTTCCAGTGTGCGTCGGTTCTTGACGAGAGCATCGTGAAATGTAGACCAGTAAATGAAACCCAGATTAAAGGTCAGGTGGCGAAGTTGGGTTTGACGGTCCAGCAGGGCTCTCCAGCCAGGAATTTCAGGACGTTCAACTGCTCGCATGATCGGGAACACGAGTTTAAGCTTCTCAAGGCGAGTAGGGTAGTCCAGTTCTTGTTCGGTGGTTGGACGCTCCAGTTCACCCAGAAACGTCTGGACAGCGTGTTCTTTGCCAAGTGGGATGTCAAATTCAACGCAAAGCTCCCGCAGGGTATGTCTTCCAACGAGACGTTTGAGAATTTCTCGGGTCAAACTAATGGAATTTTGACGATATTCTTCCAGCACCGTTGGTTCTGGTCTAAACAAGGAGGTTGGTTTCCAGGAAACGTTCAGGATTCGCAAGTTGGTGAAAGCACTGAGGAAAGATGGAACGATTCCGTTTGGTCGAATGTTTTCGTCCAACTCAATGACTAGGCGACGGACGGAATGGCGATTTCGGACCAATGACGAGCAGTCCCGGTCAGGTGGAATCCCGGCCAATCCACGCACACTCAAACTTTGAACCTGTGAATTGGTTATCCAATCCCAATTTTCCTGAAATCGTGCGGGTTCAGGATTTCCTATGTAAACAGTTATAATATGAAGGGATATATGCATATTACATCTTTTTAATAGGAATATTGTTTCCGCTATATTTATATTACGCAAGCCGCAGACACAGCGTTTCCGGTCAGTCAGGATCCATTGTGACCAAGGTCTGTGACCAGTCAACTCCGCGTAGACACCCAAAAATTCAGTGACATCCTGGTAAAAGGTCGTGCAGACATGACGAAGGGCTCTCTGCTCCTTGGCGCTTAAGTATTTCCAAATTTCCAGCCGAATCTGCTCATGTACATTTGATTGTTAAACAATACAACACTGAAGGAAGAATTTTAAGCAATCAATGAACTGAAAGCGAACCTCGACTGGTAGATCCAAAATGGCAGTTTCGTCATTTGCCGGAAATGGAACAGGTGTCTGTCCTTTACCACGCCAAAGATTTCTAAGATATGTTAAAGGATTAGGCACCATTATTGTTCGCCCCGTTGGCAATACCGTACAAACCAAACTGAATGCAGTAAAACCAAATCGATGATCGGAAATATATCAGTTTGTAAGCAAACGAATTCTGAGAAACTTTCAGCTGTGCGTATATGCGTAGAAAAATTTAGAATTTGAATTTTATTTTGAATCCTGTTTCCACAAATGCCTGCATAAATCATACAGCACCATGACGACTAGTTTGCTTGCAGCTCGGGCATAAAATGTGTGCCTATGTGTTGATTCAAATTCGAATTGCCATGGTTACAAGCTAACGATTTTGAACTACCTACTAAATGCTTTGGTTGAACTCTCGACTTCGTGATGCGTGTGTTTCTCGCCACGTGCAATGCACAACATTTAGCGCGTTAACCCAGGACAGGGAGAGATTGAGCAAATATAAAGCTGCGAAAATTTATTGCAAACATTGACTGGACAAACACCTATCTTCGTCATTCTAAAACGATGAGAATTGACAATAATTTGTTTCAAAAAATGTTTCGGGCAATGCTTGTGGTTTATCTTGAATATGATGACATTTGAATTTTGCTTCATGAGCCTTTATTAAAACTCGAAATAAAAATTACCACTTGTCTTGTTTAATTTTATTTAATTTATTCAGGAGAAAATAAGTGGAGTAAGCTGATCCGTTGGTTTCCGTTTGATGAGAATCCGCGGTAGTCGTGTGGACAGGTCGACGTAAACTCGACCAAAGATGCAAATCGGAAACCTCACGTCATAATTCGCAACTCCGCAGAAAAGCCTGCGAATCGGTTTCGGGCATGCCAGTACACACCAATCTAAAAGCTGAATTCTTTCCAGCTGATTACCGCGTCGGAGGGCGTTAAGCACAGGGTCAAGGTAATTTGTTACTGTCTCAGACGTTCTTTCCTGCAGCAGGTCATGCCAATGAATTAATTTGACCTTCTTCAGGTTGGGAAGCCCGGAGAAAATTTTCTCCAAATCATGTTGGCTCAGATGAACAGACTGAAGTTCTAGGCGCTCGAGGTGAACGAGGCTGAGGTCATCAAAGTTCAAAGTTGTGTGCGGCGTAGGTTCTTGAATGATTCCGCATCGAGCTGACATTACCACGCGAAGGAATTTTAGATGTGCGTCGTTTTCAATCAGCTCTCGCCAATCGAAACAAAATTCAGGGTCAATAATTTCATACCAGTTCTCTTCACTACGATGTACGGACCAGTTTGAGAGCGACAAATCAAGTTCTTCCAGCGTGTGGCGGTTTTTAAATAGAGCATTGTGAAATGTAGACCAGTATATGAAACCCAGATCAAAGGTCAGGTGGCGAAGTTGAGTTTGACGGTCCAGCAGAGCTCTCCACCCGTCAAGTTCAGTCCGATCAACGGCGTGCATGATGGGAAACACGAGTTTTAGCTTCTCCAGACATGTAGGGTAGTCCAGTTCTAGTCCGGTAGTTGGATGTTCCAGTTCACCCAGGAAAGTCTGGACAGCTTGTTTTTTGCTAAGTCGGAGGTCAACTTCAACACAGAGCTCCCGCAGCGTGTGTCTTCCAACCAGATCTTTGAGGATTTCTCGGGTCAAAATAATGGCATTTTGCCTATTATCTTCCCGCACCGTTGGTACTGGCGTAAAAATTGCAGCGCGATTCAAGGAGACCTTGAGGATTCGCAAGTTGGTGAAAGCACTGATGAAAGATGGCACTTTCCCGTTTGGTTGAATATTTTCGTCCAACTCAATGACCAGGCGACGGACCGTGTATGGATTTCGGGCACAATTCGAGCAGTCCCGGTCAGGTGGAATCCAAGCAAATCCGCGCACGCTCAAACTTTGAATCTGTGAACGGGTGATCCAGTCCAAATTTTCCTGGAATCGCTCGGGTTCCGGATTTCCTACATATCAAACATTAATAATTTAGATAAATTACATATGTAGTTTTAATAGCAATGTATTGGTATTACGTAATGCGAAGATGCAGCGTTTTAGGTCAGCTGGCCACCATTCTGAAAAGGGTCTGGGACCAGTCAACTCTGCGTGGAGACCCAAAAATTGAGTGACATCGTGATGAAAGGTCGTGCAGACCTGACGAAGGGCTTTCTGTTCCTTGGAGCTTAAGTACTTCCAAATTTCTAGTCGTATCTAGTCATGAGCATTAATTGAAAAATCAATACTGAATCAAGTATTTTAAACATTCTATGAACTGCATGCGAACCTTGATTGGCACATCCAGAATGGTTGTAACGTCATCTCCCGGTAATGGGACATCAGTTGTCCGTCCTTTAGCACGCCGAAGTCTTCTAAAGCACGTCAAAGGATTAGCAAGAGCCATTTTGCCGTTTGCTTCGTTAGCAATACGGTACAATATACCACTCAAACACTACAAAGCAGTAAAACTTAAATGTTGAATGATAGATTTAATCAGTTTTTAAGATTTAAAAAGGGGGAATATTTAAACTGTCCCCGAGTATCCTTCTTTGGC
>JAQFYT010000645.1:0-22459 GCA_034694925.1 Ceratophysella denticulata
AATCCGGTTTTCGCCAATTAAACACCACTAGTCAAGCTAATCAGAATTAGTTAATTAAGGAATCTGGACCAGAATTTAGTGCTCTTTCTAATGGTGCACTCGTTTGCTTTGCTAACCTGATGCAGCATTGTCAAATTATCCAGTAATTGTACGCTCCAAGACGCGTCAGAGTCATTTCATATTTTCAGGAGTAAATATTCTGAGCTTAAAACTAATTACACAATTGAAAATAGCACTAGATTCCGGTTCAGATCAAATAATTATCAATTTTTAATTTGTTTGATTAATGGTACCTAATTGGCGAAAACCGTATACTATATTATACCTAAAGAATCGGTTCGGTTATAACAGCGAACCAAGATTATATCCGAACCGTAAGAGATATAACGAGTTCTGAGGAACAAATGAATGAATTGGAAAGGGCGTGAAATTTTGGCTCGGCTTTCGGCCAAGTACCAGTATTAAATTATTACATTTTTGATGTTTATAATGGCCGTTGACGGCATGAACTACGCTTCAAATACAAATGTACTGGCACAGATATATCTGTACCACAAATATAAATGTACCATAACATATACCTACCATATTACAATTCCTGCTATTCAATTTCAATACATGATGTAAATATAAATTAAAATATATATTCATGTCGTTAGCGTTGAATCAGCATCAGGAACATGGGTAAACCAGAAATGCATCTCACATTTAGATACATATATTTACATATATTTTTACTCACGGCTCGTTTCATTAGCAAAAGCGATAGGTATGTAAATCAAAAATGGGCCCCAAATTTGTGCTCAACTATATGTAGGAACTCATGATGAATTGATGCTGGGTGCATCCAGAATTTAGATTTTTAGATAGTTTTATAAAATGCCCATCATCTATCTTGACAATTGTTCTGCACTCGAGTTAATGAAATTAGGGTTGCAACAATTGGGTTGCAATTAATTTCCGCGAATTTCTTCTGTGCCAAATGTATTTGCAGATTTATCTGCTGTATGCTGTATCTATTATCGTATTGGCATACGCTTCAGACAAGGATAAACGATTAACGCTCATGTGCGAATTAATGAATGCAATTACGAGGTAAATTCTCAATTAGAATCATGATTGACCCATATAATGACTTGTTTTATTCATTGACTTAATCGTTCGTTGAGTAATTTTGTATTTTGCAATTTGCATTGACAAGGACTCACATTGACACAGTTCTAAAAATAAAAATCTGTCTGTGGATCATTACATCCTAGCGTGGCTTTGGCTTGACCTTAGTTTTAAAAATATTTAGCGTGGAATAACGATTACAATTATTATTTATGACCTATGAAGAATTGAACCAAATAAGTTATTTAGGGAGTACTATTACTGGAAGATGTGGCACTCATTTCAGTTTCTACGGAAGATTCTCGATCAGCCGCAGAGGTTGTTGCGTCAGTCTCTGCAGCGTTTTTTAAGCTCAGTCTCCCTGTCCGCCATTCCACGAGGAAGAATGCAACAGAGCTGACAATGCAGGTCACAAGGAGCAGCGTCATTTGAACAAATACCCCCATGTAGGAACTGGAAAAGAAGGCTGCGGCACTCGCAGCGGATTGAGTGAATTTGAAAATGGCGAAGGCTGCGGCGGACTTGTCTTTGTAGACTGAGGCGAAAGTGGCAATGAGCTGGGTTTGAAGACAGGCGTCACCGAAACCTTAAAAAAAACACCAAATATCGTTGAATTAAATCGTGAATTATTTTATAGACGGGAAGCCGCAATAGCTTACCCAAAAGAAGAGCGCAGATAAGTGCCACTGATGCGTAGGGATTTTCGAAGAACGACGTATCCATGGTTTCCCGTAACGTGGCTGCATCAGGAAGGTTGAAGTATATCGCGGCGAAAGATAGGATGTGAACAGCAGCGCCCAGCAAAACAATTGGAGTTCGACCTACAGATACGATCAAAAAAGATTATGGTGCGTATCGAACTCTAAAGACATCAATTCTGAATCTTTATCAAGCAATTAACCGAAATTTTGGCAATAATTTTACCTCTTTTCGTCGTTCTTGACCCTAGAAGCCCGAAGAGTGACCCACCAATGACCTCACCAACTCCGGTCAAAATCCCCACGAGCCCAACGTACTTCTTGGCATCTGCCCCAAGCAATTGCGTATTCCCGACTGCCGTTGAGTAAACTCCGCTCAGGAACGAAAATTCTAAGCCCGAGTAAATCGATGAGAGCGACAGCAGCAGCATGTGACCAGTCACGAAGAGTTTCAGAGAGTCTTTCAGAGCCCCGAGCGCCGTGGCAAAGGTCGATTCTTCAGGTTTATTCGATTTCTTAGGTTCTTCCTTGAGTTCTGATTTCGGGATCACTATCGAATCAGGCTGGATGGCTTTCTTTTCAGGATTTTCGGAATCGTCTGGCGAATCTCTACGGAATTTTCACAAAGGTTAAGAATTGAAATATTAGAAATTTTTAAAGCATTCGCATCTCGGTTTCGTTAAATTTACCTTAGATTTTTCAAAAGGCAGAAGAATGAAATTCCGACGACGCCAACGGCAGTTAACGGAATGAAAATTTTGTTCCGAGATTGGGCATCGATTTCAGTTTTTCCTTGAAGTTGCCAAAATACGAGAAGATTACCGAAGAACATGCTGAAATTAAATTACAAGAATTTAGGCAAGTTGTGTGCATTATTGCTCGATTAAACGATTCCGATAACAGCATATTCAATTTACCTGCACTGATTGATAGCCCAGAAAATACCGGAATTACGCGTAATCGTTTCCGGTGTGGACACAATGCTGAGGAAACTGCCCTGCGCGGTCCATAGAAGCGCTGCCGCGGCGCCCAACAAAGCCGAAAGCACGTAGAGCAACCAAGTCATCGGAAAGAGGAAGCTGAGGATGAAAGCGACGTAGACCACGGAACTAATGACCATGCTCCATTTTGGGTAAAGAATTGCCACCACGGACGGTGCAATCCAAGAAGCAACAGCAAAAACCCCGTAAATAATTGACAGGGACGTGTAGCCATTTCCGGTAAAAGTGGATACGGCCGTGAATCCAGCTGGACATGACTCAGTTGTACGATTGAACTCAACTGCGAATTCAAAGCCAGGTCGTTGTCGTTGACATGTCCGCGTTTCATTCCGGAGGCTCTGTAACACGGTTTCCTGGAATATTTAATATTTAAATTCAGTAAAACGTTCAGGTTCATAAATCATAAGTCATAGGTAGGCAGCATCCATCTGTGGATCACATCCTGCTCATGTAAACATCGATTTTTCTTTTCTAAACATAGCTAAGCTAATGGAAACTGGCTTTCATTATATTCTTATTTATTAACGATATTCCGAAATTTCAAACAGCGTTTTCATAACCCAGTCAACATACAAAAGTCGCATTAAAATTTAGCAACTAAGTAGTTCCAACAGTTCAGCGGCGTTGAGATGTCAGTAGCGGTTGAGTTAATATTTCAATTTCGTTCTAGTTCGATTCTAGACCATAATTTGATGCTCTATTTAATGGTACAATTTAAATTACCCATCAAATCCAAATTTCTCCCGTTAAAGTGTAAAAATATATTTCAAAATTATCTTATGGTTTGTAGTTAATAACTCGAGATTTCTTGCAACTAATGATTCTGCAAATGGCATTAGAAAGAAATATGAAATGTTGGTTACGAAACAATATGCACCTAATTAAAATTACATGTAATGCATGCTCCAGTGCACACAGAAAAGCCTTTTTTCTGCTCTCGGTTATGCATTTATTCAAAATTCTATTTTCGAACTTTGTTAAGATCTTCAAACTTTTTTTTAACTAAACGGCTGTGTAAGTACTCTTTAAAAATTTCACATACCTAGTTTACCTACTAGGCCTGGGTTTTAAAAACTGAGTTGATTAATTATTGTAAATTCTATTCAACAACATAAACTTTAAATGTTAGAACTGTGAAATAGAGGTTAGTAAGTAGTACTTAGTAGTTAGTCTGTGCGACTGACGCCACAAACCTTGTCTCCACCGCGTTGCCCCTCCGCACTCAATGCAGGTATTATCTTTATGGCGACAACATGCGTCTACCTATATGTTCAAATATTACAAGCAGGCCTCAATTCTGAATATACACTTACGTTTTCAGATTCTAATTATTATGGGCCGCAAATAATTGTTTTTTTTTAGAACATATACATAGGAACCTACCACCTACCTCAATAATGCCAGTAGTCTGAAAAGCCGTGAAGGCCAACATGAAGGAGAGACTGACGAGCAGAACTTGAGTAAACTTTCCATCACGAAAAGTTTCACTTTCACGAATTTTTTTAAGAAACATCTTGAAATCTTTAATTAATTAATCACTAAATTAAATACACAGTAGAAATCTAAATCCAAATTAAATAGCCAATATCTGTCTTCCCACGCCAAATAAATGCCGACGCTATTTTCTGAGTCTAGTACCGACCAGTGTCCAAAACCCAAATGTATAAATGTTAATGAAGGTTTGTCAATAAGTCAATGTTAAGTTAATCTTCCTTTTGAACTTGAACCCTATGGTAATAAGCAAAATCTATGTACTATGCTTTATTCTTAATAGTGAAATCTTAATCTTATAAGCCTTGTGCCCTGGCCCCGTGCCTTTATCACTATGCATACATTAGCTAAAAGCTACACACTACACAAGTACTACCACGACGAGTGCATTCGAAATTCTTCAAAGTTAATGTAAAGTTTGTAACTTGTATTCAATTTAAGTGGGTTTCTGATCTGTGCTATGCTATGCTCTTAACGCCGAGCCGCAGCAGGTTCAGGTTAGACTACTCTGCGTACCCCCTGTCGATGTAATTCATATGCAATTAGCCTTATGTTGACGTTGGCGTCCTTAACAGTACAATGTGTAGAATTCAGTACAATACAGAAATTCAATCCGTATTAATCGATCCATCTGTTATTTTGTATTCATCTGACAAGGACGATTACGATTGACTTTTATTTTTAGAATAATTCTGGAGTTTACGAATTAATTGTGTATTCGCCGTGTAGCATATTGAACCGTATCTGGCATAATAGTAATATGAATAATTAACCCTAGAAATATAAGCTTTTGTTCAACGTAGAAATCAATCCAAATAACAATACATTTTATTACCCGACCTGATTACTAATCTGACGAGTCTTAGCCATGCATATACATATGTGTAATTGTGCCTAATTGTGCCTATATAGGGACAATTTAATGAGTAAATTGTACCTCGTGCGTCGCATGCAGTTGGAATTGGAAGTCAAGTCAGTTAGTTAGGCTATATCTTATCAGGCTATACATTATATGCCTAACCTCAACCTTAACCCTGATGAAAAGCGAAGATAATCACAATGAGCTACTATCTTGCATTGCATTGTAAAATTGTTATGAATTTTGATGATGCTGGGAAGTGGGAAGAGAAAACTTCGTTGATTTGGGACAGGTTTTTGGGAGATTGAAATTGAAAAGATCTGGTCTAGTGTATATAGGCTGTATACACCTGCATACGCTGCATACACCTGCACAGCAAATTGCATACCAAAGATCAGTTTCCCTCGTAAAATCAGTAGCATTTTCATATATCTGTTGAATTTTTAAAGCAATAAGACGGTTGCAGAACCGTATTTGTAAATGCACTTTTTTTCTTTGTGTACAGCTGGCCTAGAATTTGTGGCCTGCCGAATTGCAGCCTTCTACCTGATGGGCAATCTGGCTAATTTTAAGCTACGCGTAAGATTCCTAGAATTAACTGAAACACTTGACATTGATTTAAATGCAACACGGTTGACCATGAATGACAAGGCGTTTAGAATGATGTACCTAGTAAATGCTAAGATAATTAGTAGGTTGAGGGTCACTGACAGTCCAGAATGTAGATAGCCTGCCTGCATGTCCAACCACGTAGATATCAAACGCAACAGGATTCTTAATTCTTGACGTCTCGCCTCATCTCAAATGCGTCCAAGGAATCACGGACACTCTGCTTGAACAACATACAACTGATAATTGACGCTGATGACAGAGTTAATTACCATGCTAGCTTCATGCTTGCCACATGGACAGCAGAATTGTGCAATTAAGACTGCTTAATATTTATCATAATTTTGAGATAGGTTGAGCTATAATTACAAATATTCACGAAGATGTTAGGATGGGATTAGTTGATGTAAATTCGTCTAAATCTATGTACCTAAACTTAAATTATCAAACAATCGGATGCTTTATTCATTTAAATGTATGTCAGTTACAGAAGCGTAGGTTACAACTAGCTACTACATATAGTATAGCTGCGCTACACATGCTTCCAACGTGAAAATTGCGTAATTTTCATGCTTTCCAGTTAGATGTTAAATTCATATTTATGAATGGAAATATCTATCTATGGAGATAAAAACGCTTTGTACTACCAGTGATCCATGTAGTTTTATTCTACATATTATAATGCAGATTCTGTATGTGGTTCATATGAGCCTGCTATGTACTGAACCCTACCCGGAGTGTTTCCTAGATACCGTTTGTTTTGACCACGAGATCGAAAAATCGGAAAATCGGTTTTTGCTGACGTGAATCGGGTCAGCAAATCAAATTAATCTATGCCAACCCGTGGTGGGTACTTGTGGTTCGTGGAATGGACAGTCGGACACAATTGATTTCGGATTTGCTCAATCTTAGCATATTGTCGTATTGTCGTCATTAGATACTCCAATACAGTGTTCACGACTCATGGCGTATTTTTTTTTATTTGGCTGCTGGTTAATGTGAAGAGTTAGTGCAGTATTGTGTAACGCAGATCATAAGGTCAAAACCCGATATACTACCTAATAAAATTACGGCATCTGATTCTAACACTATAAAATGGTAAGTGCGGGCGGAATTCAACACTATTCATAGCGGGACAATTCATAGCGAGGTCAATTCTTAACAGCGACAGTTCATTGCCTACCAAATTCATAGCGGTCTCTATTCATAGTGGGGCATCCTAATGTGTACGGATATTAACACAGATAAACATGCAACAGTTTGGGCTATAAATTCTCACACTATGAATAATCACCTCTATGAATTTGGTATGATATGAACTGTCGCCGCTATGAATATTCGTGATACCGTGCCAGCTGTGTGCAGATAATTCTGTTCTATTACACCCAGAAAATATGCGAAATACAAATTCATCCGTATTCCAAATACCAGATTAACTGTTTTTGAATTAGCTGTTTGAATTCTGTTCAATTAACTTTGAATAATCAAGTGGCGTTTTTGAAAATTATCATATTTATTCATTTCGTATTCACAGGTTTAGTTCTTTTCACTAAACCCACAACCCTGTCCTGTAAATGCATAATCAAATCACTTTTGAATAACAATAGGAAATCTCATAAAACCCACTTTTCAAATGAAATCACCCGTGTAATTTATTTCTACATAATCTCACAGAGTTCGACCCTGAACCTGAATCCAGTCCACTCGGATCTCATCACAGAACTCCTCAAATTAACACGTTATCAACAGAATCAGCGGATCAAGTCAATTAACCACTGTTTCAAAAATTCTTTAAGGTAAGGCTTAGTGCTTCAATAAGGAAGCCACTCAAAATAAATAAAATAAATAAATTTGGGAGTAATAAATAAAGCCACTCAAAATAGGTTTCTTATTTCCGCATGCTCATTGGACACCTTTAGCCATTTTTCTGGCTAAATATTGAATATCTCTAATTGCACTAATTTTGAGGGTGTATACATTTTGTAGAATTCGAGACGACGAGGTTTACTCCGGTGACGAGGTGAGGTCAATGATCACGGCACTGCAGGACACAGTACAAAGCGAGGTGGAGACGGAACTACGAGACGCTTCTCATACCAGCGTCCTACTTGTCCAGCAATTACTGACGACTGCCGAACAATGGCATTTGACACTTACGGCCAATATTGCGGAGCTGGAAGACAGGTGCCTTAGAAAAATGCGTGTATCAAGGGTTTATCCAGCAGATACATATCAAAATTTAATCTTATTCGATGACCATTTAATTGTGCATTGGATCCAGGGAAAAGCTGAATGTGATAAAAGAATACGAAAACGAGGTAGACAAGGCACCGGAGCGCATGTCCATTACAGTGACCCAGTCGAAACAGGTCATTCCGATGGAGGACATGTTAGTTGCTTCAGTGCTCAAAGGAGAAATAGCCGAGCTCAAGAATGAGAATAACGCGCTTTTGGAACAAGTCAAGGGGCTAGAGATGGAGGTTGCAGAATACAAGGTAGAGTGTTTATTTAAAAAGTGTTGACATTAAAGAAGCTGTGCTAGGTACAAAGAACTGGCCAAATTAACTACCTATTTATCACTTGCGTTTAGTGCATTAAATTGCAGTTTATTGTCTGGCGGTTCTATTAACATTCGTGTTTAACCGAGTTTTAAGTTAATTTACACATGGTATACACAAACCAATATTATACATATAATTATTTACAGGCCAAAATCCACCAAGAAGTCGTGCTTGTAGATACACCCAGCCTAAAATCAGAACTAGCCTTAGCTCAGACCCAAATTGAATCTCTGACTCAACGCCTGAGCCAACAAGAATCCTGTCTCCTGCCCAAGGACGCCGAACTGGAAGCTGTCCAACAAGCCGTGCGGAATATGACGGAGGAACTGGCTGCGAGTCGGGAATTGGCTGAAGAAGAAACGGAAAAATTACGTAAGGATCTGGAATCTCGTGAAGACAAGCTCCGTCAAGTCCAATCCAATCTACTTCTCAAAGAAAAAGAACTTGAACAGAAATTCCAGGCCACTACGGCATATGGAAATATGAAGAAGATGCTCGTTCAGAAAAATTCTATGATCAAGGGCTTGCGGAAAGAATTGGCTGAAGCTGGACATATGCCTGGACCTGATTCGACGCAGAATACTACAGTAAATGAAGACGATGATTAACCAGCCATCATCATCTCACGGTCAGATGTGATGACCAAGCGAAACAATCGAAATATTTAATTACAAATTAATATAAAATGCATCGTTTATGTACACTTCTAGTTCTAATGTGTGTCCAAGCTTCAAACGAGCAATTAAATTAATTACGACTTTGCCGTAAAAGAATTTTGTTGTTTATTGATTTATTTAATTGAACGAATATTCGTTAAAAAGCTATACTGCCATTGCCCGGAATCTGATACGAGTCTGTCTGTGGCTGACACAACGCAAGTAATAGGACGAGGACGTAGTTCTATGTTCTACAATCTGGAATGAACTTGGACTTCGGTGAATTCTGGTTTCTGGTCAATTCGACTAGCTATTTTACAGAGTGTGCCTCGTTTTGCCCCAGTTATTTCGATTTGAATAGTCGAACTCAAATAGATAATTCGAGATTAATGTTAGGTCGTGGGTCAGTTTTACTTAATTTCGATTAAATCTAAGCCTGAATAACCAAATACCCATATGTAAGCATACCCGAAAATCCGAGGCGGAAATGACCAAACCGAATACCCCTTAAAAATCAATAAGTTCGTCGAAACCAGGGTGCCCAGTCAGGGGAAAAACACCCGGCACATGGCAAACGGGGAAGGCACGAGGGCGGCGCACACCTGGCCTTTAAACTACATGAATATAAAGGGCTCTGTCTGGATTATTCCCAGTTTCAACGTTCCGTCGATTGTTGGTTGAGAACACCTTTTGATTATATAGGTAGGTACAAAGAAATAGCTTTTTTTGTCATAATCATAATAGAAGGAAAACGAAGTTCAGTGCAGAGGGGGACCCTTCCAATCCGAAAACCAAAGGGCCAAGGCCAAGGTTTCACAGTACCTACGAACCTAATCGGATATTTAAAGGGACGCTGACGCTTTATCAAGAAAACGAGAGTTCAGTTCCAATTTACAGTTGCACAGGGAAAGTGGCAAAACAAATAAGCAGTTTTAACGTCGTACAGATATTCCGGATTTCACCATTATATTGATTAACTTTGGCTAAACTGTAAAGATGAATGCCGACAATTTAGGTATGCATAAATATTGGTAGTTTTTAAATGCGCGATCTACTGTGGTCTGTAGATCACACAGTGTGTAAAACTGATTCGAGTTTAGCTTTTTCAATCTTCATTCAAATTCGCGATTGTGGACCTTCAGGGATTTGAATGAACTGAAATACCGACATTTGAATACATATATATCTGGAACCCAAATTTTTGTATATAAGTCATGTTCATGTGTGATCTACAGCGTGTATATAATCCATGCAGTTGCTTTCTGCGTTTTCGTTGAATTCAAATAGCCAAGGTAATCGGAATTTAATACTATTTAGCTAACTTTGAACACCACGTATCATGCTCCGATCACAAAATTGTATATATTAACTTAACACTGAGAGATAAATATCTAGCTTTATTTTTTTCAGGTAAAAAGCAGAGAAGTTGACCTTCAAGCGGAATTTGAATTATTCAATTCTACAGTTTCCAGATTCATTATAAGTGATAAGCATTAATTTTGATTGTCCAAACGCAATTCTTGTTAAATTTTTATTCAAGAGTTGTGCTAGGACAATACAATATAATAGCTTACTTAATCAATCACCTCACGAAGTATTTTGCAAATCGAGGAATAACTGTCCATACGGTGGAGAATTAAGACACCGGCGGCCAAGGGCTAACCGGAAACAGACACCGAAATATTTATGTACATACAGTGTAGTGTACGAGTAAGAAACAGCGTTTTTTTTTCAATCTTTACATTACATAATTTTTGAACCATAATTAATTATATAAAAAAAATTGAATTCAGCAAAAGCCTCATTGTCGAATATGTAAATTCATTTTGTTTATTTCGTATCAAATACAATACAATCAATACGTGTGTAAAATATCCTGAATATTATTTTTGATTGTACTAATTATGAATTAGTGTAAATACGTTGTATGTGTGCGTAGTTCAAACTCAAACGTCATAGCATGAATTTGGATTTTAGACATTTAGCATGGGTCTGGACAGCATTCCCAGTCCTCACCCCAGCGTTCCTTCTCCTCCGTCCGTTCCTTGATGACCTCCGAGGCGTGGATGACTTTTGGAGAGCAGAGCGGTTTGATTTGGGTCACGAACCCGATTTCTCCGCCCAGGAGCTTCAGCTTCGGTGTATATGGCCAAGTCAGGTCAGCCTCGTACGTGGACATGTGGTCGAACATGGGGCGGGGATCAGCGGGCCGACCGCCGTCCAAGCAATACTCTGGAATGCAGCTCGGTGGCATACCTTTCCGGGCATATTCTTCTTCAGCTTTCCGGGCATCGTCCTGTGTACAATTAGCCAGAAATTAGTTGGGTATCAATTCATGGAATTGACCGCGTTCATGCACAAACATTGAAATTCTGACATTTTTCGTTCAGGCAATGACCGCGTCCTTACCATCATATCTTTGGAACAATACGAAGGTGCATCATTGAGCGGCGGAGTCTTGAACGTGGCTCGATATGTGGACTCAATGCACTCCGGCGGGAATCGACAGCGCTCTTCCTCCAGCTTGTCCATGAGCCGCTGTTTGGCCTGAGCAATGGCGGCCTGAGTCGGGAATTGATTCTGGAGCGGGCACTCCAGCGTCCCGCCATGGCAGAGGAGTAGCGGACGGCGCGGTGGGTCACGCGGGTCAGGGATGTAGCGCGGTGTGTTCCAAATAATAGGGTATTTCCGGGTCGGCGTTGTCGTGGCTTGATGAAGCTTGCAGGGATACTCACAAGCGCAGCAGGCTTCACAAAGGTTTCGCTCATCATCACAAGGGCAGCAGGGCAGGGTCACGGGACATTTGCAGCAGTCGGAAGTGTCCGTACCGGGTTTGATGAGGTTTTCCTTCTTGAGTCGCGGCATGTTTCGGCGTTTTGGAATGTTTTGGTAGCGAATTGTGATTCCGCATGGATTCTGGCATTCCTGGATAGATAAAAATTATTGTCAGCGTCATTGGTCACAAAATGTAAGTTTTGGGACAACTTACATCCGTTTCACAGGGTTCACCGCAAGGTCCACCACAGGGTTCCTGCTGAGAGCAGATGGGTTGGAAGTGGGTCTGCGGCATGTCAAAGGCTCGAGCATAAGTTGAATCAGTCGTGAACGGACACAAGTATTGTTTGGGCATACAGTCCGGTTCCCGCTGTTTGACCCCAGGCAGCGTCGGCTTCCCACGGCTACAGTGGTCGTGATGCATGTCGAAAAAGTCATGCTGGTACGTGGTCTCGAACCGGAACCGCTCTGGCGGCGGGGTACAGTCACAGTACGGTGGAATTCCGAACCGTGCTCCACGGCTGAAGGAATAGCGTGGCTTCCAGGGTGAAGCTTGGGTCACGAAGTCGGCATAATCCGGTGCACAGGACTGGGACACGACTGGCTGCGGCCATTGCTTGAAATTGTAGGAATAGTCCGAGGCTCCAGTCTTCAGTTTACAGGCTTCGGATACTGGGATACCACCACCGTTTTTCGGAAAACAGTCACCCATGATTCGAAATGTCAACGGCTAACCTTACAAATATTGGCTTTTTCGTTAAGAAATCCGATTTACAAAAAGAGACGATTACAAAAAAGTTACGAAACTACGTAAATTACGAAATAAGGCGATTCTTACTCAATGAACTCTACCAATTACAAATTAAATTATGAAGATGAAATTCTGAACCATTTCCGGATATTCGCTATTGTAAACAGTTTACAAGGGTCAATATTTACTTGATAATTCGTTTCCTAGACAACCGCTGTGCCAATTTCATAATACAGGGTACAGGGTACAACCAGAGATATGCGAAGTTGTTACCAGCACCCTTATTGGTACTGGTAACAACTTCGCATATCTCTGGGTACAACGCCGCATCTTTTTTCCAAAATGAACTGTGCATATGTGTACAAAATTTTTGCATGAGCCAAATGCATGCTATTGTCAATATGCTAATAATACCAAATATAAATAGTGCCGAGTCCAATGCCCACGACGCCGTTAGAGCGGATCTCAGACGCATTTTCTCTGCTAATGACCCATTATTCGTCGTGTTATTCACTTTTCAGCAAACTGCTTTTGTACATATTTCCTATGAATCTACACATTAAGGTACGTAGAACATCTGGACTTCGTCAGACAGTGAAAGTACAGTAGTTAAGTCTGAGTGTATGGCGCAAATACCCGGACTTCGCCCTGTGCCCTGCCCTGTTCAAATAGAACTGAATGAACATGCATGAGATATGGATAAAGATACAAATACAACTGATCTTGAGAAGTCTATCCATGCCAAGTTCCGAAGAAAAAGACGAAGAACACGGGTTCTTTTGAGGGTTTTCCGAGTTTTGGGGTAACTCTATGGCGTGTCTTTGAAAATCTAATTTTGGCTCAAATGATTTTTCGTAGCGTAGTTACATGCTACGCCGTTATACGTACACGAGAGCATGAACCAGACCTCGAGGACACCAAACCACACGTCATGTCAGTGTGATTCGAATAGAACTGGAAGAATAACGTTATAGCAAAGGTTTTGGCACATGTGAAATTGTAATTCTTTAAATTTGTCATTGTGAAATTTTGTACGATTTTACTACGAGTAAAATACGCCGTACACAAAATAAGAAATAAGTTTTAAAATTGTGAATTGTCAATTCTAGTTCTTAGCTTTGTGACCCCGGACTTCGACAGATCGAATCAGAATTTTTAATTGTTTTTTCGAAAATCGGCAAACTTCTGAGTTAAAAACCCGATTTGCAAATTTTTCGATCTGAACTCTAAAGGCGAATCGAAACCAAACGATTTATAAGAATGAGCGACGAAAAAGTCAAAGTTGACCCAGTGGTTGACGAGGATGTCGTCGGTAATGACCCCGAAAAAAAAGGTGACCCTACAAGTGAGCTTGAAAAAATGTGCGATGAAAAACAAGAAAAGATTGACCCCACGGTTGACGCGGCTAATCTCAGTAATGACCTCGCTGAGGCTGAAGTCGATGAGGAACAGGCGGAATACACAGGGTCCGAATCTCTGGTCGAACTGAAGTGTATCCGGTTGACCAAAAAGGTTGGTATATTAGTAGTTCAATAGCGTCATGTAATCGGTTTGCATGTCGTAATTCCAGTTTTTTTTAAATTCAAAATATGAATTACGTATTTCACAGATCAAAACCTTGAACCAAATCATGTCAATCCGTAAAGATCTCCTGGACGTTCGTGAGCGTGAAGCAAAACAACTCATTGCCAAGCTCAAAGTTTTTGAAGAAATGATTGGTACTGAACGGGAAGCTCGGACAAGACTCCGTGAACGTATTCGATCCGCTGAGCAACAATGCATCGATTTAACGGTCCAAGTTCATGAAAATGCTCGAGCTCGACGGGAATATGAAACGAATTTATTGAATTTATCTCGAGAATCCATGGAAGCACGACGATTACTTCAAGATAAATCTGAAGCTAATGCGGTGCTTGAAGCTAGAGTCAAAGAACTGGAGTTGACATTAGCTGCAAAGATGCAAAATCAAAGTCCTGACGAAGTAATTGGAGAAATTCCGGATTCAGTAACCCCTCAAACGCAAGGTTTTGGGGTTGCTGAAATACCGGATTCCGGATCTGTACCGGAAATTACGGGTTCATGTTCCGAAATTGGAACTGAAATTCAGGATACAAGCGTCTTTACGACAGAACCCACGATTAATCCGGATACAACGGAAGGAAACATTGCAGTTGAAAATCCGATTTCTGCACCAATCGCTGGTTCTGTTGAAAATTCAGATTTAGAACCTGCAGCGGATTCAACCGCAAATTCAGATTCCGAAATGACGCCTGTTGAACAGGAAAATCCAGATTCTAAGACTGTTACGAAAGGAGCTGAAGACGTATGTGTTCTCTCGATTCGGGACCTTCGGGATAAGCTGAAACTAGTTTTAGAGAAAAATCGGGTCCTGACTTACCAAATGTCGCTCCTCAATACACTTTTCATGGAGACGGAAGGGACGCCGATTGACTTTTCCAGAATTAAAGCTATTGGAGATATTGTTAGGTAAAAAATAATTCAGATAAGACGATATCAAGCAGTGACATGGACACCTAAATTAATATTAGCAAAGCAAATATACCACTTCATATTACGAATAAGAGCTCCGGTTACACGGAATTAGTCGATTTGGAGTAATACCGCGACATTAGTATTTTTATTACGCTAAACAAAAAATTATCGTTAATGTATTTAGCAAAATTACGAAACTTTAAGGCTAAATGCTAAATCTTGTGTTTCGTATTTTAGAGAATCCCAAAATAACCCAAATCCAATACTTGGAATTGAAACCCCAGCAGTGGCTCCGGAAGCGGAAGAACCACAACAGGTTGACCTAGGTCAAGAAAGTGAACGTCGACAATTGGACGTGACGCGAATTATGAATAAATTGGATGATCTTGAGGGAAATGTCGTTCCGATTCCAGGTAAATGCATGGACGCTCAACCTGAAGCCAATATTAAATTAGTACCTATTGTAAGCAACATTCGCAATAATTGGGATGTGGGTGGCACAGGTGAAGAAAGCTGCTACACGAGCGTGGACACGGGCGGCGGACCTAAGCTCGTTCTCAGCGTTAGCCGAACTTTCATTAAACTGAAAGACTTGATTTTAGAAAAAAAGTATTTACGACAAGAAATTGATGGATTGAAAGAGCTCAATTCTAAACTGGAAGTTAAGGTCGGTTAACGCATTAAATTAAATATACCAGAAGTTAAGTATAATACATTGAATGTTAAATAATTTATTTGGAAATCTGCAGGTTGACACCCAAGAAAAACGTCTTTACCGCGTGGCTCTGGAATTGAATAAGACTTGGAGCCTTGTTTCTAAATTAAAAGCTCAGCACAGTCAACTTCATAATTCTGAGGCCGTTTTGAGGTTTGACCAATTTCTGGAATAGACATTTTAAGTTAATGCGAATTTTACAGTTTAAATTCCATTTTCTGTCCAGATACGAGCTTCACGGAAAACGGAAATTACTCGAAAAACTCAAATATGACCTCAAATCTTCTCGTGACAAATGGGCTAGAGTTCGGAAACAAAACTCGGAATCTCAGATAGAATGGCAAAGTATTCGAGATGAATTTACGAGACGACGTTTAGAAGCCTGTCCATCTCGTGAAAGTGCATTTTCATCTGAACCCCTTTCCTCAACTTCCAATGAGATCGAAGCTGAAGCTGACGCTGGAGAAAGTCCGGAGAAAGCTGTGATTCTCAATCTGAACGAGGACGAGAAAGCAAGTGCTACTAGCAGTGGCGTGGAAGTAGAAGATACTGATGCAGATGCAGAAGATCCACTTTTAGTCCATGATGAATTCGTGGAAGATTTAGTGGAAGAAATTGACGACATTGAGGCAGCAGCTGAGGACGTGGACGCGGATGATGACGAGGAAGTGGTGCAGATTGATGGGTCAACGGCCAGTTGGGAAGGTACGTACCTCAACCCAAGCTGATCGATCATGTATCCCCGATTCGGTTGAATATTTCAAATTGTATGCCATTTTATTAAATTCTTAAGTAAGAACAAGGTAGAATTAGCGTTAAAATATTTCAGGTGAATTTCCTTAAAATTCTTCATAGCGTTACAACAAAATTGTAGTTTAGTTGAGCGTTACGAAACCCGTTGCCCGTAATGGATAATACGCTGCACTCCAATTTGTGAAGCTGCGTTTCCGCTCTGCACCTTTACTAATTTGACGTGCAATTAACGTTGAACCCATTTGTACATATACTATACATATAAGTAAAGCAAAACGGCGTAACTTGCACTAAACATACGACTAACTTGCACCTTCGCCATGTGGTGAGCCATGGAGCATGAACCATGCTATAATTTCCCTGTGAAATCTGTGAAATCTCTAAAATAATCTCAATGAGATCTCATAATCTTTGAAATGCATCCCTGTGTATTCGCCAAGTTTACATCCAAATCCCTATTCGGCTCAGCCAAGAAAAAAATAATCCAAATTGCAATTTTTAATTCTTGACGATTCCTTTTCCCAGAGTTGGTAAATAAACGGGCTCTTCGTCTACGTATGCTCGAAGAACAATGTCGGCATCTCTACAACAAAGTACAGGCGAGTACGGCCAGGAATGCTGGTCTAGCCGCCAAATTGGCACAACTTCATAATCATTACGGATCAGAGACTGCACCTGAAGATGAGGCAGTGGCATCTTCGTCTAAGGATTCCGCAGATGAAAATGAAATCGGTACGTTCTGTACATGCACTAGTACATAGGGAATTTTACCGAAAAATATTAGGCATTTTTCGGTCATATCGATAATCGATTTCAATAATTCGCTTTTCGGCTAATCCCAATTTTTACCTGATTCATGAACGAATAGGTTGCGAGAGTTCAACAGATACGGCCTATGCAAGTGCCTGTATCGGTCAAACTGACGACGATGTCACCGAAGTCCCATCCTCGGACAACGACGAAGACGCAGCAATCCCCGAACCGGAAGAAGTCATGCGACCACCCAGATCGCGCCGTGGACATGATACCTTAACCCATAGCGAATCCGACCTCAACCCCCGAATCCCGCCTGATGAACGGCGGCGTGTGTCCGTCCCATCAACCTCGACCACCCAAGAACTGTTGGCCGAGCTCCGGTGCGTGTTAGTGTTGGATGAGGATGAGATCAACCAGGATGGAATGACCCCTGGTCCGCTGAGCAGCACTGAGTTGGCCGCAGCCACGATGAGAGACATGCCTGAGTGCCTTGATGAAGATGAGTCGGAGTCACGGTCAAGCCCGGCAGGTGACCTCAATGCACTGAGCCGGATTCTCATTCAACACTTGCCCAAGCGCCTTGAAGTGCTCAAGGAAGAAAATGAAATCCTACGTCAGCGGCTCACGGCACGGGATGAAGCTACTGAGCATCAGCATCAGTCAGTCTCAGTTCTTGCGGGGTGTTCGAGCGGAGACGCGGCTGCTGCTGAAGACGGTGCTGTTGGTGGTGGAGGGCTCATGGAACTCCGGAATGAACTCGAATTGAAACAAAAAGTCATTGAGGAACTCACGAGTAAAATCCAGGTGGCTACAGAGAACTACGAAACGATTAACAGGTAAATTAACTTAAATCCAATGTCGAATATAATACATTTCTGTCTGTGCGCGGTAAAACAATCGGCAATCAGAATGTGGTCGTATTTCAAAGCAAAATAGTCCTGATTCCTGATTCGCCCGATAGATTGGGAAATCGAAATTACTGAACACTGAATCGAGACATGTTATTTTTCGCAATAATCTGTGCTTTAAATCGGTTAACAGTTTATGCGAACGATTTTAAATTTTAAACTTCAAACCGAATTAGTATTTTATCCACGGAATCGGTTAAGATTAGCACAAATCGCCATATTTGCAAATATTGGCATTGACTAATCGAATCGACGAATGTTTCTAATTCCAATTGCAGAGAACATGGACGTATGGCAGAATATTTCAAGATGAAAATGCAGGAAAGAATGATTCAAGAACAACGTAAATTAGCCAAATCTCAAAATGTAAAAAATTGTAGTCAATGTGAAAAGAGATTTACACTTTTCAAGAGAAAACACAATTGTTCTGTGTGTGGGCATAGTTTCTGCACGGATTGTCTCGTAGAACAACAGCCTGGTGGAGGATCAGGAACGAACACAAACATAAGGTAAAATTAAGATACAAATAAAATAAAAATGCCAAGAAAAAGAATAGAAGCGTGATGATTTCAAGGAATTCAAAGATCCAAACCGGTTGTTGGACCTCTAATTGGTCACAGGCGACTGCGCTTCTGTTTCTGTAATATATACTGTATACGTTGCGTATCTTTATCGTACCCAGGCCAGATGCTAAATGTCACTGATAATATGACAGCCTAATTGGCTTATAGTTTCTGATCGGTCGGACGTGCCTCAAATGATAATGCCTACCAATTCAATCGAAGTTATTAGCCTAATTGTTCCTATGTCATTACAGGAAGCAGAAGAAAGTCCGAACCTGCAATTCGTGCAATCAGAGAAGACGACAGCTCGAAGCAACGGTAATTGAAAGTGTAGATTAATTACCTAGATTTAGATTAGTAATTCAACTGATATTATGATGTTCTTGTTTACCGTTTACCTCTTCTAGAATTAAAACCCTGAATAAATCTTTGCATCTCTTTAGGCTCAATCGCGTATGATGTCCTATATAACCGGATTTTGCCCGATAAAATCCGTTATTTTGGGTACAATTTCGTTTACTTTTTAGCCGAAAACAATTTTTTTTTCAAATTCAAACCACAAGCCAGAAGCTCATGTAGTATTTTTTATTGAAACTCCAGTCTTGACTTGAAGTGAGTGTGAGATGTAAATTAAACAAGAAGGTATGATTTGAAGCAATTTTGCAGAATAGAACATAACTCGGAAAAACAGAATTTCAAAAACTCAAAAAACCACAATTGATCGAAACTTGGTAATATTTAATTAATAAATGCTTGGGACACTGAAATAAGGGTAACTGTGATTTTATTCAAATCCAGAACCAGGCAGAAAAAGTAGTACGTTACTGAAAAGAACACAGCAAAAGGCTTAATGCTCACTACTTATGTTATGTATTTCTAAGCAAGGCAAGGCTTATTTGATTTTTGTAACTTCTTAATAGCAAAATGACCAAATGAAAACATGTTCTTTATCTTTAAAATCGTTCAACAGTTTCATAGAATAGTTCAAGATTATATCAAATATTGTTGTTTTGAGGATTTCCTTACAAAGTAATTGGGCTTTTTTCCCGAGAGTCTCTACATAGTAAGGTCCATGATGGCATTCACTATATCATTCTCGGTTTTCTTCAAAGCCTTGATGGCTTTAACTCTCGTCACATTGGCTTGACTCATGACCAACTCAATGTCCTTCTCTTCCACTCCAGTCGGGTCCACGTCATCATCTTCCTCCTCATCTTCAGGGATTGTGGTTTGTTGGTTACTGGCAGCTTGGATCTCACCACCAGACGGAAGTTCGGGAGCCTGTGGACATTTTAAAGAAAATATTTTTATGCATATATTGCAATTTGTCGAGCAAAAAAGAATCACAAATTTTAAGCTCATTCATAGATCAAACCTACCTTGAATTTCTCAGCAGCCGCCATTTGAGCTTGTTGACTCAAGTCTTCAATCTTGGCCTCACCGAAAACAACGTAGGTATCGGAAGCAGGATTCTTGTATACATCAGGCTTCTGAATCACGAACAAAATGTTCTTCGACTTCCGGATTGTCACACGGTTAACTCCCGTGATCTAAAGTCAATTCAGCAGAAGTTAGAATTGATTTGACTAAAATTCGCTTTGACATCTATAATGCCATTGTCTGAGTATCGCGAACTAGTAACTAGTTACTACCATCGAATTTGCGACGAAATATATCAAGAAAAACATAGCGATAGCGATAGCGGGCAAAACACAACAATCAGACAATAAAACATGTTAGCGTGCACAGAGGCTGGTTTGTTTAGATTAGGCCAACCTGGCACAATGTAAGACAATCTAAATAACCTGACATGACATGTTTTGTACCTTTCATTTTCATTTAAGATATAAGCTTGTGCTTGTTATGTTTTGTATTTTTGTCTGCTACGTTATATTGACGCTACTTATGTAATATGCGTGAGGTTTCTTCGTAAGGCGTTCCATCTTATCCTGAACAAATGGATTATTGTACTTAACGTGAAACTGCTTTTACCTGTTTCAAACCCAATTTAGACATAATCTTTCGGGCCTTCTTCTCCCCACGGCTCTGCTTGACTTTGCTGACTAAATCATCCGTTCCAAAAGCCTGTGGGTAAAAATTAAAACAAAATAAGCATATATGAATAGAGTTAGAGATCAGATCAATGCAATGGATAATCTTTCGGACGGAAAGAAACTCAAGGATAAGATAGAGATATGTAGAGCATTTGGATTTGAATGAGTCTTTTAAACAGTGATCATTGGATCCTGGTTTTACCAAAGTCCTGATTTTTGTCCAAAAAAGTTACATAACCTTTGAGTGGAACTACATATAATGATATAATTAGCAAATTTTGGAGGAAATCAGCCAAATATCGTGATTTTCGGCTTGGTTAAATATGGTTACTCTTCTTTGTACATTGTACAGCCAACGGCAAACTCTTAGGGTATTTTTCTCAAATTATTACAACAAATCGTGGTAGTTGGTAGTTATAATTTATAATGCGCTATACGCTCACCGTCTCCCATTTCAGATTTGTTGCTTCAGACTTGCACCAAAAATGGATAAATCCTATGTCAGAGGTCAGTCTTACAGCGTCGGGTCGAAGGCAAAAAAATAAACGCCGTGGTCGTTCTGTTGGTGGCGATTGACGAATGAATGGAATGGAAACGGAAGGTACTAATCCATGCACTTATAACTTATAATATAATACATACCTAACATAATTCTGAAATGTATTGTGTAAACTGTTCACACACACGCCAGAATCTAATCCCAAACTGACGACGTAGGTGGACAGTGCTTACCCAAAATACTGACCCTTTTAACTGTTCACTGTGCTGTGACTGCATGATTAATTGATATTGTTACCCCTACACCCTAGCCTGTACTGTAGTCACAAGTAAGTAAGTACTATGTACTACTGCTGACTGTCAACTGTAGACTGAGTTCATTTCCTCCGTTTGCATTTTGACATTCATCGTTTTGTTGATGCATTTTTTATTTCTATTGTCTGTTGTTGCTTGTTCACTATTATGCATACAGTCAACAGTATTTGGTATTATTTATTGTTATTTCAAAATTCAAGATTCTTTGTTCTTTCAGGGACGTTGTGCAATGTGCCTTAGAATGTCAATATTATAATTTGATGTTAGTTTGAGGTTATTGGGTACTTACAGTGAAGTTCTTCTCATCACCGGCTCCTGAGCCGCCTGGTCCGGCATTTTCCTCCAAATCCGGAATATCGGATCCATCGGAGTCAGAGTCCGTGCCTGAGTCGGAGAGCTCCGGCGGCGGGTTGAGGGCCGACTTCTTCTCACCACTTTTCGCCATCTTCTCCTTCTTCGTTCCGATTCCTACCATATAGAAATAACTAACTCACACCTTCTCCGTCCCTCCTCCAATAACGAATGACACAGGTCAGGTCAACAAAAACAACTCGAGGTCGAGACGAGATTCTTCAAAAGAAAATCGGCGATAGTGAGATGCATGATCCGAGCACGCTGTGAAGCCCAAATACACGCGCTGCCCACGCCACAAAAAATAGATTCCTTGGCGGATACGACGTTGCCAAACGTCTTATACATGTAATATATTTTTAGCATAAAGGAAACTGTTCAACTTTAATTACGGGAAATATATAAACGTGCCATGAGAAAATAGAATCTGCCAGGAAAAATTAGACTTGTGCCATGGCAGTAAATTTGATTTTAGTCAGGTTATGTTAGGTTAAAACGTTGGCGGACGAGATTGATCCGTTCTACAGGTTAGGTTAGAT
>JAQFYT010000646.1:0-22445 GCA_034694925.1 Ceratophysella denticulata
GCAGACTTATTGCACAAGTCTTCTTTTTCATGGCAGATTCTATTTTCTCATGGCACGTTTATATATTTCCCAATTATAAATAAGGCTACCTCCGCGATGCGAATCTGGTGAAAAACACGACAGAATTAATTATAAGGAAATGATATGTTTAAAAATCACTGGCTCTTGAGTGCGGATGGGTTAACTTTCACAAAAGTTTTCAGAGACTCCAGGAGCAGGTATACTTAGTTAAAGATATTTCTAGATTCTAGACCTAGTCATAGGTTGGTTTGATATATTTTCGGTTCCGTCGGTTTTCCTCATAAAACAGCAAACAACCGAAAATTTGTGCTCAATCTTCTGAACAAATATAGGTACACGGTACATGAACCATCTGAAGTACCTAATAGAGCTGAGTAAAGACGTAATACCATGTAGTATGCTACATGTAGGCTCTAGCATGAGAAGATGTTAGAGCGAAACCCGGGATCCAAGTTCTGTTGCGTTGGGTAAGAAAATGTATATTTTTGTTCTCCAATTCTGATCACTTTTGTTTATTTTTAGAGAAACACATTAAAACTTCTCACGCTTTAAAATAAAAGCTGTAAAATGCTCCAGAAATACCATATGCAGGAGAACTAGCACAACCTCTTAACGGGAGCAGGAGCAGGCAGAACGTACGACTTCAATCCGAAATCCAACATCTGCTTCATGTTTATAGTATGCTACATCTACGTCAGAATTGTTTTCGGGCTAAAACGTCCTAAAGTCTTAACTCAAAATCAAGACTCGTTTAAAAGAGTGACAATAACAAAACCTTCGTTCACTTCCGCACAATTAGACAGCTTTTACTCATCGAATAACAAATACACAAAGAGATGCTAGAATGGTTGAAAATGCGGAAACCAGGATATCCCTTACTAGAAACCTCGTCCAATCCACAGTATTTTCACAATTAGTACTGCCAAAATCCGGAGCCGTCATTGAAACTAGTATATTTTAACAAGACCCTTACGCCACGGCTCAAGTTAAGAAACTGGTAAGAAAACTTTATGCCAAATCCATTTATTTCAATTAGGCTTTTTTGAAATGGAGTAGAGGACACTAGCAGCGATACATGTGTTTCGACTCTTATGTGTCTCCCTATTATATTTCCTTCCTCTCCTCCGTCGTCTCCGCCTACATATTTTCTTATTAATAAAACTTGAAGAAGAAGAAACTAATAAAACCCAGTTTAGTTCCAGTAAAATAAATACGTTGCGACAAAGGAAATAGGAAGACGCGTACGCAATAGTGAAAGTGAATTTATGATTCTTGTGCACAAAAGCTCCAAGCCCTTAATGGACGTTCATGGCTGAATACATTTGTAGCATAGAGACTGAAACTAAATTCAATTTAAATCTGTTACATCCATTTAATGTAATTCTTTACATCCTCATTGAAACAGACATTGGTTTTGGTTATAGCAAGCAGAAGTATCTATGGCTTCCACGTTGAGATCATATAAATAGACTAATACGAACTGAACTCTCTCCTCCAAACCCTTTTTTATTTTACTTAAAAGGGAAACAGACCTAAACCCAAAGCCAATTATATTAAGGCTGTATTGTAAAATTTTAAAGTCGCGCTGAATTGGAAGTAGTAGATAATGGGACAACGAGCGCGAAAACATGTTGAACTAATCCGGACACAGCCGTTGCGTTGTAAATATCGACAAATTTCTAGAGTTAAACAACTTTCTTCAGACTCAGATTACAAGAACAAGGTTTATATCAACGATCCGGACAGGAAGCAGCATCTGACCACCGTTAAACATTATGTCTCTTGTCTCTCTAACGGAGTATCAAACAGGTTGTTTGAATGCATACCTTTAGTTTTAGTTAGTCAAACGTACCTGCCTTCATGAACTAGCGCGCCCGTAGCGCATAAACTACGACAGGCCGCATGTGGCATCATGCATCACGCAGGTCCCGCGGGAGTTGGATTTTGATATCTAGTACAACCTTAAGCCATTTAGTCAACCTATATTAGACCTTTCTATCCTTTCTATCCGCCGCACGTCGAGGTTCCAGTAACAGAGCTGACTCAGAGCTCCAGCAAAAATATCCCAAATCCAGCATCCAACCAGAATGACCCTCTCTCTCATCCTACCAACACATGGATTTCATCATGACACAAACCCTAGTTTGACAAAATCTGCTGACCATGTGTGGACCTTCCATATCCTACGTTTGGAAAAATTGAAGACCTTTCTTTATTGTCACCCTAAAACTTCTCAAACGTCGTAAACCCACTGTCGAAGAAGACGAGCAATTTAACTTTGATCCCTTCCATTCACTCAACCACGTTCTTCCTATAATCCCTCACAAGGGCCCAACACACATCAGATAAGGGCAAAGTCCTTAACAAATCTTTTTTCTCGAAAACCAACAAAACCCCAAATAATCTTTGAAGTGAGTCACACTTTTAAAATAGGGGTATTTAGTATAAAAATAATAGACCGAACGTGAACTTAACAATGAACAACATTCCCTACCTTCCATAAATACACATAAAATGAAAGAAACGCTTTGTTTTATGATATTTATACCAATTGGTACTCAAGGCAGAAAAACAATCAAACCTGTAAAGTACCTATCTCCCATAAAGAAAATGACATGACATACACAAGACAGAGAAACAAGCGAGCGATCTCGAAACTCTGCCAAGAAACAAGGAGTGAAACAATCCCATTAATGAGTCCGTCTCAACTCATGTTTAATGTTATAATTATCACAGGATGAACGTAGGTTCTAGCGTCCGCCTCACACCGAGTTAATTCGCATCGTGGAGCGCTCTCAGAGCTTCCTAATTCAGTCTAATGCTCTGAGGCGCAAAATGAAACTATGTATCATAGCATAATAAACGAGAAACGAAATAGGATTTGGGGATGAAAGTAATGCATAACGCATAACTTCTTGAAATAATTAAATTGCTCTCATGAATCTCAATCTCACTCATGTAGAATTAGAATTTCTCTCCAACCTCGCAGGCAGTAGCGCGTGTGGACTTTCAATGGCATATATTCAGTATACCTAAATGCGTATAATAAGTAAAAGATTTTTTACTGTCCACATTTCATACGCTGAGCTCCAGCTCTCAAAAAATCTAATAAATTGTACAATAGCTCTCAGCTCATCTTAACCGAGCGAGCCTTCAAAGAATACATAAATCAAGCCCAGGAATAAGTCCATTTTACAATAAGTAAGCACTTACTTACCGAATAAGTACCACAGTAGCGCAGAACTGATCAACTTCCAGATCCCTGCCCTGGGTACATTACGATATGTATAAGAACTTAAACCAACCAAACCATTGTGCAATAGCTTAATCCTAATCCCAATTATGCATCTTTCATCTTCCCACGATGGATGATGGAACCTTCTTCACTCAACACAAAATATGCTAACTCGGCCGTATTACATTTACATACATCATACATTTTAAATCCTAACAGACCAGGAGCATGGATAAAACAGTGTGTGAGTCATGAATATAAAAAAGTGTGTCGACTGATGGATGATAGAGACGTAATTGACAGCGGATGGAAAAAATTTTGATAAAAGTCTCCTTGTTTCTGGCCGTTCTGTAAATTACGACAATATGTCGTACACGAACCCTGAGCTATCTGGAAGTTACATCTTTGGACTGTATCGCTATTGTAATTCCTTGAATATAAATGCAAAACTAACTGACAATGAATACAAAACTTTTTTAATTTCGTTTATAAGAACCAAGGACGGTTTCAGTCGCTCCTGAATGTACCTACCTAAATAAATCCTAAATCTAAACAATTAACATTTAAACAGAAAAAAGTGTGACAAGATCTTACGACCTTACGTAAAGTTTTTGGCCAGACCTTGTACATACACTTTAGATTCTAATAAAAGGAAAGTCGCTTGCGAATATTCGGACGTCCACAAACAAACCTCATTTGAATCTTTAGTGTATTCAGTTCACACTTGACAATTTAGAAATAGGATTTACAAAGAATATTTTTTAGTTAAAAATAGACAACTTTGGAGGAATACTTTTGCCTTTTGTCCTATTTGCATACAAAATACTCCACGTATATCCTCATACTATACTTTTCTCCATCTTCTCTCCTAATGATTTTAACAAAAAAGTTTTACTAGAAAAATAAGTTTCTCCGTCTCGCCTTTTTAAAGGCTTCGGAATTCGGAACTCAATTCCAACGTTCGGATTTATATTCCGATTCCGAGAAGGAAACAAAACCTCACGGGAATCTCTCAACCGTCAGATCAGCTTCCCAAATGTCACCCAGAGTGTTTGAGTGTGAAAGAGATTAATTACAGAGAAAAAGCTCAAACAATTATTGTTTCAGTTCCAACTTACAACTTCTATTCAAACTTGTGTGAATACACTTAATTACAATTGAAACTCGCATGAGATTTAAACAAAAACAAAAGCTATTCCAAATGAATAGCCGCTACGGTATTGGTTACAACGGTGCTTTCTCCAGCCATAAAAGATAATATGCCGCAAAGGACCGTACACATTTAATTGAAAATTCCAGTTAATTTGCAACTATTTCTACATGGCACAGCGTTATGTAACTTATTATAAATGAATAAACTTAATGATTATTTCCATACTTACGGCTGAATAGTAGAGACCCTGTACACCCTGGGACGTGGGGAAGAGGAAAGCACCTGGGCCCCAGAGTTTGGCAATTGAATTCGCTACGTCGGCACACATTTAATTATTTGTATGGAACAGAACAAAGACTTTAAAATACTGCTGTTATAGCACTACTGTTCTAAAACAGACAAGACTTTGGACCCGTCGTCGTCAACTTCAAAATGAATACTCAACTGGACTTAAGAAAGGTAACAAGAAAACGCTATCACACGTCAACTTCAGGTTTTCGGAATCGCTCAGCAGCACCGATCACTCTAAGAATATCTCAACGCAGGGATTCCACGACAGGAACAGAAATCTAGAAATCTCCCTAGGGTTCTGGAAAATCCAAATACGAGATTCACAACAAAATTTGAGCTGGACTTAATTGAGTAGTGACAGGTTTTTCTGAAAATGACAATTGGGTGGCGGAGGCGTGATACAAATTCTTGTTCCACAGTCTTTCTCTTCAGACCAAAAAAGACGTCTAGTTCTATAAGCTACTGTATGGAAACTGTGGAAGGTCTTTTTTTTATTTCCCTTTGGAGAACGAGAGACAGAACACGGAGATGACTTGTGCAAAGAAGAGTCTCGCTCGGGATCCCTGAGTGCTTGGTGCTTTGCCTCCTCGGCCAGAACCCCATACGATGGCTCGAGAAGGAAGAAATCCAGCAGTAGCAGCCCTTCTAAAACGTATATACTCACTCAATGTTATACGTGAAACTCCGAAGCCTTAAACCTAAAAGTTTGAGCGGAGCGAAACTAGACGCAAGCAGCCGGGGAAGCGAGCTCGGTAATAAACTGTTGGACTACTGCGCAATGTCTCCCAAATTTCTCTCTCTTCTATTCATCTTCCCGAAAGTCCTTCCAAAAAAGAACCCCGGTTACAGCTAAAGCTAGCTAGCTACAGATCTGCCTCTGTTCGGAAGATGTTGAATGTACCCAAGCCAACATGGAATAGAAGAAAGATACTCCAGAGGAATAATTGCTTAGGCTTACGCCTAGTTCCCTGTTCTCTGTGCGTCCATCCATCCTCTAGCACAGGAGGAGGACATGAAGATGATGACATTGAGGATGAAAACAGATTCAGCCCTGTCCAACCTCATTTATTTATTCATGGAGAGCCTATCTTCCTTCAATCTATCTTCATAGTGGAGTGTGGAGTGGACGCATCCTCAAATAGAGTACAGTACACTATACATAGTTATATCGAAGTCTTATCATCCGCTCAGTGGGCACAGGAGTGTTCCATGCTCCATGGAGCAACTGATACAGTAAATCTACATATTCAAATTTTGTACATCAGAATCCCATAATCTCGACGAAATGAATTCAGTAGAGTCTTTGGTGTCTTGACCTCAGATTGCATAATTATTTATTTAACTTATCCGTGTTTATTCAACATTGAAAGTTTATACAAGTTCTATTCAGGTACGGTATACAATACAAGCCCTCTAGCATCGAACATGAAGCTGAACGCTGACTCGACCTTAGTTAATCGTACATATCTGCATAGTACATAAATAGTACATCCTAAATTACAGAATAGTCAAATACTCATGTAAAAAATTAGTTTTCAGGCGTTCTTGAACACATCAAAGTCAAATTAGAGTACAATAGAAATGTACATTGATTAATAAACGGTAAGCACCGGTCGTTAGTGTAATTTTGAAGACAGAACATAGACTGTATAAGGTAAGCTAGTTAACGAGATACAGAACAGGGACATGCAAATCTGTCATCTCATCGGCCTCTGTGCACTCTATTAGCTAAATAGTAAAAGTTTGAAACTTGGCAAACATTCCAATCTATTCGAAGTGGGAGGAGCAAAGCAGAGAGTGAAAGTGGAATAGATTAGAATCGATACAATCTAATAATGGTAAATTCCGCTGGAGCGGGTGACGGTGACTGATTGATGAAGCCTGGGAGGTGACACTTCCTTCGTATCATAGATCATGGTTAGAGTTACATTAGTTCAAATTGCGATGTAGCCCAACCTCCATTAGTTCATGGGTGGTCGTGCTCATTGCTCATGCATGTTACAAACTGAAGCAACCCTGATCTGCATTCACTTGGTCTTGGTATTGTCACTCGAATTCTCTAGTCAATTGCATATTCTAAGGCATAGCATGGAATACGGAAGGGAAGACATGAACAAAAGTGGAGAAAGTAGACCATAGCTGGACTGCTGCTTGGAGCTCTTTGACAGCAAGACATGAAGTAGCGAGGTGGAAAGCAAGAACCGGGAGTAGGAGAACGTGGTGAGACTGGTAATAGGACATAGAGAAAGTAGCGATAGCGAGACTAGAATTAGGGAATATATGAAGCAACCGGAACCCGTAACACGATGAAAAGATATGAAATCGTAAATCATAATTGAAATGTACGCGGAGAAAGTTTCGAGACTGGATGCAGTGACTGCAAGAATGTACCGAGACCAAAACTTAATATAGTGACTAGAAGAAAGTATGTAGATCCAGATTTGTTGGAAGTGAACCAGACCAGATTAAAGTACCGAAACCAAGAATTAGGATCTAAAAAAATTAGAGACATTATTGAGAACTAGTAACCGGAAGAAAGATACAATGATTCTAGTAACAGCAACCGGAAGACAGCACCGATAGCGATACCAGAACTAAAATTAGCAACCAGGAAAAAGTACCGATACTGAAACTAGCAACCAATAGAAGGGAAAACGGAGTAAGGGAGAGTACTGAAACTGAATGCATCATATGGAGAGAGCACATATCCAGGTCTAGTCCAGTTTGAGACCAACATTTGAAAACCGGACAAACGGGTAACCAGACGTAACTAGTTAACGGGAGAAAGCAGCCAAGTTTGAAGTACTGCAGCTCAAAGAATGTACCGACACTGAACCAGGACCATCACCCAGGAGAAGTACCAAAACTTAAAGCATGAACCTGAAAATGTACGGAGACCGAGTCCAGAACAAGTAACCAGGTGAAGGCGCCCGCTGGTGCTGGTGGTATTTGAGTTAGCCACGAGCGAGCGGACGGAAAAAAGCCATGCAGGAAATATAACAGGGAATACGGAGAAAAATTAGATCTAGAGATATCAAACTTAAATTAAAACCTTCTATCTCAGTAAATAATGTGCAAATAACTTTACATATTCTACATCCATGATTATTGTTACCGTTGACGTTGACGTTGACGTTATTATTACCGTAGGTGTGTAAAATAAACTCAACTTTAGAGAATAGGAATTCTTCGCTAAATCGGGTATCGCGGTTTTATTGCTTTTACATTGTCTCAACTTTCTCCGCTTTCTCACCAAGAAGTCTTGTCTTGGGCAAGTTGAGCGTGGATGAACAAAGGGAAAGCGGGGGTGCTGGGCGTAACAAGAGGTAGGAGTAGAGTATGTGGATGTAGGTATTGATATATTCTTATCGATTTGGCAGATAGGATAGGAAGAAGTAACCATGTAAAAAAGAGACGAGGAAGAGCTTGACACAAGACAGGAGCCGTGGGAGGATGGGATAAGGAGAAAAATAAAATAAAGCAGAGGAGCCCCAGCTGAAGACTTTCTCTCTAACGATCTCCACACCAGCCGAGTCAAACATTCTCTTGTCTTCACTCATCGATAGTCTCTCTTCTTCTCTTCACAATTCCCTTTCACTCCACCTCTCATGCAATACGCCCAGTTTTCTCACACAACTTCACCCTCAACGAGGAGAAACTTACTATTGCCTACCTATCCCAGTCTCAAAAGTAAAAGATTTTTCCTAGTGGGACATAGCTGGGCAAAACATTCATAGTACTGTGGTCAAAGCATAGTGTTGCAAATTCGTATAAATTTAAATTTTTTGAATAGCCTTTTCTTTTCTTCTAGAACTCCACGTCATATTTTTAGAATATTCCAAAAACAATTTCCAAGTATGAATTGATACAGCTACAGCTATGAATAGTCGCCGCAAACTGTCCCGGTCACGCTATGAGTTGTCGTCGCTAACTGTCCCGCTCACGCAATGAATAAGAATAGTCGTGATACCTTTCCAATCAAGACTGTCTCCAACAAACAATATCTGCATTCAAACAACTGACGCTTTTCTCTAGACATCCTCGATTCTCAGTCTCAGTCTATTCAAAACAACGGGTTCTGTTACTCGAGTCAGATTGTTCCGACATTTGAATCCTTGTTATGCAGTTATCAAATTCCCGGAATGGAAACCTTCATTTCATTATGCTTGTTTTCCTCTTTGCTCTACCAGGGAGAGTTCCAGATACGACGCCAGGGATCGACAAACCCTTATCGGGCAACAAAATGACTCCCTTACAAAGGCTGCTGGAAAATGGAGCTCTTGGTCTCTAGCAACGTTATGGTACTACTCTCGGGCTTGAGATGAAGGCATACGGACCCAGAGAGATCATGAAATAAGCTGCGGAACGGCGGAACCCTTCCAAATTCCCGTAAAACCTGCTAGAAACAGAGAACCGGATAAAGAACAATTTCTTATACCTACCTATAAATGTCGGAGTGAATGGGTACCTAATTCCTGGATAGTCGACAGTCTTAACTCCAATCGCGTCCCAGGACACGTCCCAACCCAAATCATATCTCCTGTACTAAAACTATAAGGAAGGCTATTGACTCTATTGGATGCTGCCAGCCGCCACCGGAACTGATAGTCTTCGACAATGGAATCTCAAGTAAGATATTGGCTGCAGACAGGCAAAAATCTGGCTGTTTCTTTCGCAACGTCAGGCAGGGCACAACGAATTGTCATCGTTGTTATCAACGAAATGATGTCAGAAGAGCTGGAGCCTTCATCTCACCATCACAACTTTTATCTAAGAGTTCAAGCCAAACTAATAAAGACAAAAGTATACAATGTTGTGCACTGTCTTTCACTTGAGCACCAGTACCATGTATTGCTTTCACTTCAGACTTCAGATGTCGAAAATACCCGAAGGCCGTAGTGTTGTGTTCGTTGTAAGCATGGTATACTTTACTTTCTCTTTCTCCTGACATCCAAGATTTATGACTCACTTTAGAGTTTCAACACTCGAACCAAGGGGAGACTTGAAGTTGAGATCAGTGTAATACTTGGATTTAGTGGACCAACATGGAACACTGAGAGCCGGCCCAGGAAGAGATAAAGCAGAAATACCATTGTAGGCTTATGAAAACCAAAATCCTAGATACGCAGTTGATTCTAAAATCCAGGATTATTACAGATTACATCCCAGCCGCTGTGGTATTGGTCTGGCAGTTAGTTTTATTACAGCGGTGGTATAATAAATCAGGTGCTTGACATGCACCTTCATTTCGTATGGTATCTGTAATTAACCCGCGGATACATGAAAAACACTCCGCCTGCTCATTCAATCCCGTGTCCCTCCATTTAACAGCATTAGATCTCACATGAATATCCTATATCAGGCTAAAGCTGTCGCGGCTGCCACTACTGCTAGCAGGGTTATGGTGCTTGGTGCTATTCCACGAAAAAAGCGAGAGAAACGGAGAAACTCGTAAAACGCCCTTGAGCACTGAGTGAGCCATATTTATGTCTCCAGCTCCACTCAATGACCGACAAACTTTTTGGGCAAGTTTCCAAAAACCAGAGTGAGGAAAGAATAGAATGGGGAAGAAAGAGTAAATCGCTAAAGTCCACAGTAGTCGCTTGTAGCGGACTTTCGTCTCCAGCCTCCCAAAAGCGAGCAAGAAAATAGCAACGAGAGTTTTGGAAGAACAAAAAGAGACATGAGGAGGGACGGACTGACTTTTCTCGTTAAACGACAGTTCCCCTGTAAGTGCCTTCCTGCAGTAATAATTTAAAATTCTCTTAAGTCAGTAGCAAGCCTAGTCAGCATGGTTTCAGCTCGCCCAAATATAATTAGGGATAATTAAATAAAGCGGAGAAGATAGCATGGGAACGGCGTAATCTACTGCTTAAACATTAGATCACTTCCTGAATGAACTTCAAACGCCTCTTATGCTCTCCTCGTGTCTGTACTGCACGAATTCGAAAAATTAGTGGTTCTACGAAAACTCATAGCACGGATCACCACATGTAAATCTATTTGACAAACTTTTAAAACGCTTTCCCTGGCAAAACTTAAGAATAACTTTCTAAAGCCATTCATTCTCTACTAAACCTCTTATAGTCTTGTTCTGGTTTGAAGAGGAGCGTGTTCAAGAGCTATATGTATAGAGACAGACCAGACCAGGACATAATGTCATCTAAGACAAAGCAATTTTCCGCAATCCAGGAACAACATAACAACCTAGAACCAGAGCTCAACCAAATCCTGTCACCTGGGCCACTGGCACGTTCCGAGGATATTTTGTTGGATCTAATAAAGGCACTGGTTTGGAGAGCCTCCATTCGCATCTCGCATTCATAGCGGTACATTAAATGTCGCTAATACTTAAGTGAAGTGTGCGCAGTGAAAGTACTCAGGTTCACCCCTCACTAACTACATAGCTGACGGTCTGAAGGTTTACCACGTATAATGATCATACATGTGTCAAATAGTCTGAGGAGAGGATGAGAATGGAATAATTGATAACAGTATTGCATAATCTGGTATTAAGTACTACTGTCATGTATTACTGTACTAGCCGGCCCATCATGCTTCAGATCTGATGTATATCGATGGGGATACACCCTGTATATTTGACTCAGTTTTCAAACACCTTGCGCACCCTATGGTAAATAGTATGTCTATTGAGACATCCTATTTCTAAGCAAAACCCGACTTACGCGTGTAGAACAATATATTAAGTCTATCTTTGAGGCCAATATATTTGGTCAGTTTTAGAGACACCCTGTATAATTTACCCACCTTTGTGACACCCTCAATAATGGACTCGGTTTTGGGACACAATGCCATGTAGCAACTGCTAACGTCTTTTGAAACCCGTAATCAACGAGACCTAGATGTTCCATATACAACTGTGTTTAGCCCGTTTTCGGTTCACTATGTATACAGATATTCTACCAAAATTTAAACGTGTTTGATGTAAGCAAATGCACTGAACAGTTGAGAGAGTTGTTCATTGCCTCGCACTCTCACCGCAGGTAGCTAGATAGTCCATGGAAGAATATTAATGTAAGAATGGTGCGTGCATCAAGCAGTTGACCGTGGGATTCATACCCATGCAAATCACAAGTTACCGAGAAAGATATAATAACATAACATAACATGCATGTTGAAAAAAGTATCAAGTTTCACTTAAAGGCGTGTAGAATTGGCTGAAATTAAAACCAGCGAATAAAAGCAAAAATAAAAGAAGAAGCATTACCCAAATACATAGACTATACAAATCCCAATCCGCCTCCATGTCAGCTCGCTCCATGGTCTTAATCCAATATCCGAAGCTCGATGCTGTAATGGAATTGATAGGTGAAGGTGGTGAGACTGGAACCGTGAAAGACATAGTGTGACTATGATTAGATAGATCTAGAAGAAGCAATCCAAAACTCAACAATTAGTAAACGAGCACGAACAGATTAGTTCAAGATCAGAATGGTAAGGAATAAGAATTATAGGTATTAGTCGACAGTCGACCAGCATGGAAATGAAAACATTACTTTTGGACAATTTTTCAATCTACAAGCGTTACGTGCATACATAAATAGATTACGTACATACCCAGGATCAGGATCTACAACGTAACATAAATTATGAAATTATGAAATTATGCATTCACAAAGCAAACGTTACATAATCTTTCACTGATTATTCACATGACTGCGAGGAGAGTATTGTTCTTCAGCCTAGATTAGGCGATAGCAATACCGTATCGATTCTGGAATCCAGTCGCAGCTCTCCACAATTTATTTAACCCAATCTTAACGGTAGTAATCAGACAGTCACGCGAGTAATCAGTGAAAGTTTCCGGTAACGTTCCTGGTCGCATACAGGCTTAGAAAGAATACAGTAGCTGACTACAAACACAAACTACAGAAAGAAAATTGGTTAGAAAGTTGTTCGTTATCGCTTAACTTTAACTCAAATGTTGAAAAACGAATCAAATAGTGGAGTCAAAGCCGCGAACTCCTTGTCAACATACGTGCATTAAAAAATACGAAGTTATGTTAATACCAGGATGCGTAATTTCTTTTTCTGACTATTTCAGCAAAAAAATACCACAGGTCGGCATCTGAGACTAATTCCATAAGGTTAGGTTTTCCGAAACACCCAAGGGCTTTTGAGACCTAACCTAACTAAAATTTATAAACCCAGCGGGGCCGACCTGTGAATACATATCTACATGTAATGTGAGGAGGGAAACTTTAAGTTTACCTGAAATAGTCAGAAAAAGATATTACGCTACCAGGATCAATTAATTATTGAATAAACTTTCGACGTCTTCTCCGTGGTCACGCTCAACGTCTAATCCTATACGTGGTGAGTGGGTGTATGTGGATAGGGAATAAATGAGCGAGGTGCGAACAAGTTAGGGAGTCTGGTTCGTAAGACTGTCATGCCACCTCCCTGCAGTGAGAACAGGCTTGGGGAGCCGGCTCACTCCGTTGGGCAATAGAAAGCGTGTGGGTTCCCCAAGCATCTAGTGTTACTCATTCTCACTTTCTCCTGCCTGCTTTCACCCGCACACAATTTACACGCGTTTACTAATGAATCTGGCTGCATACACGTATTTACCTTTCAGCACGAAATTCAATATTCATTAATGCACGAGATTTCTGAACAAGTTATTAGCACAAGCTCGGATTTCCGCTTGAAAATTTCATACAACAATGGCTACAACATGGAAACCCGAAGTGTAATTCCTTCACTATTCTTTCGGAAGCTCACGTGTCTCACGAATCTCTGATGTGTCTCCAACCTCCAACCATGTGAATCCAAAGTGTTCCTGAAATTGGTAGCAATTACTACAGAGGGCAGACCCAACATGTAGATAAAAATCAATCCGGATTAAGTATTCATTCCCCTTACCCCCATACACTCCAGTCTAAATGTTCCCCGATTAAAGCAGACAGGAGAGACGTGAGGCAAATAAATTCGATGGAACTTTTATCAAGAAAAATACCCAGTAGTAACTGAAGTAAACAGCACGACTTCTGCCTGTACACAGCTCTAACGTCTAACCTCCTTTATTCTTGCATAACCATAAAACTCGATTGGCACAACCACTGCATATTTTATCAGCGAACTACTCACAGCTCTACTGCTGTTAAGAACTCGAATTCCTTGGACTGAAGTTCATACTAATGCACTCTTACACTAACTTCGTCTCGTTCTACTCGGTGGAATATTCTACCGGTAGGTACATATCCATATCCCTACACCCTACACCATACGAAGCAGGCAATATAAGAATACCATTGAACGCAAAGTAACGAACACCGGGATTAATTCCATTGCGATTTCCCGAGATACCCAGAATTTGGAATATCTTGGTATTGAGGGTTTGAGATAGGTACACAATTTAAGATCCAAAAACTGTCAGCACCAAGTCAGTACCGCAAACCTTGTTTGTTCCAGGAGCAGTAGAAAATTAATTAAACTGTCGGTTATACATTGTCAGGGAACGAAGATTTAACATTCATTGGAAAACCAGCCAACCCAATACTTCCAGACATATTGAGAATTGAAACTGAACCCTGAACCTCCTAACACTTAACGATTCAGCTTTAAATCTTCTCAAGGTAGGATCTTGAATCACGTCGGTTCACATTACAGTACTAGTACAATGAAATTTACTTAATCTTCCTCGCTCAACTCAAAGATCGTAGATTGTAACACCCTATGGTAGACAAAGGTTAGAAAAGATACTTCTTCTCCCCATTCCCATTTGAATTAATTCAAGGAACCCATGAAAGATCAAATACATCGAGCACCGATTACCATTTTGGTTAGAATAGTACCAGCTAAATATCCAGTCGTCCGAGAATAACTGATCTGTGCTATAACCTATAGCTAAGAATCTATTGCCTTAATCTACAACGAATAAAAGTACTTCTAGCTACAGAGTCTCAGCGTAATGTCTTCCAAGAACAAGAACCCCAAATTGGAACATGTAGGTAGCTCTTAGCTCTGCTATAAATTCACACAAGAGCAAATAGTGTAACAAACAGGGAGAGAGTCAGAGTAAGAGAAGGACGTATCACGTCTTTTCCCAATTCAAACTTTCTCCTTCCTTCCATAAACTGCATACCTAGCTGTTAAGTCTTGAGTCAATATAAATTTCATTTCTTCTCTTTTCTCTCTCCAACTTTTTTAAGCTCTTTCCTATCGACCGTCCTGCCTATAGTCTAGCCCAAAACCCAGGCTTTTAGAGTACGAAACCGAGGCTCTAATATCTCGTCGCTTTCTCCACTCCCTCCACCAGCCAAGGAGTGAAAAGCACCCAACGACAGATTCCATACCATAGGGATTGACTGAATAACTGAAAGAAAATACAAACTATTCTAATAGAGATCAACCGAAACTGAACGAGACAGAGAGGCAAGAAGACAAGCTCGACTTCAAGAATCCAAAACTTACTGTATGAATCCGAGATGACAAATTCTTGAAAGTTTGAAGTGGCGCATGGATCTGCTTGGATTCTGTAAAAGGAGTTTTATACACAACTCGGAAAACGGAGCTGACAGTAGAGAACATTTCTAGAATCCAGTTGCTTACTTTCAGGTCTTGAAATGTCATAAATAATTTCTCCATTCCCACAAGGTAAAGTACATACACACGGCAGGCATACCCACACACTTTCCTTGTCTATCCAAAAGTTTTTACAGAAAACCGAAAAACCACCCCGCCTAACACTTTGTGTAACGTGAGAGAAAGTCGGTGTCGTTCGTGGAAAAAGATCGGCGACAGTCCCAGATTTAATATTTTTACCGAATGCAATGGTTATTTTAATTTCACATTTGCAATACAGGTAAGTTAGAAACAGCATTCATCGCTTTAGCCTAAAATAAGCTAAAGCAGTAACCCAACAGCTAACCTCTGTTAGGTTAGGTTAGGAAAAAGAAAATAAATATTGAACATTTCAGAACCATGAAAGCTGACTTGTGTCAATGTGACAAGTTGGACATTCGTACTTGAGCTTAATTATATTTTTTGGAAACGTACAAACACATGTAAATTGCAAAATATAACTTGTATGTACACAGCATTAGCCAGAATTACCTCCCCTCGCATTCAACGCACCGCAGATCACACGAGAATTTATATGTAACGGAGAACTACTTGCTGCTTCGGTGTATTGTACTACTATAATCAATAGGCATGTTCCAAAGTTTTTGTATACCTTAGTTAGTTTCATTGTATGAGGCAGTAGAGAAGCCGGCTCAACCACATGGCACAACAATAAAAGAAAATTGAACGCTAACAATCAACTTCCGCTCAAAGTTCACTTCAGCTGTACTCTCTTCCGCTTCCTAACCAATGGTATTTCCAAGCCAGGAGGCATACCAATTACATATTCAGTCCCACATCCCGCGTTCCTCTACACAAAGCATACCACACCACACACACGGGTACACAAATAAAAAACAAATATTCCAGCTGGGGTACGATGAAAATTAATTCGATTTTACTTTTAAGTACATTGAATTCCGTTTCAACTTCCAACGATGCTGTGGCTCCTTTGTGATAAGATATACGATAAATGCATTCTCATTCTCCTCGAAAATTTACAATTTGAACTCGATACAATCGATACAATTGCGTGTGGTTAATATGTGAGCCTGCCATACGCTCCAAGTAAAATAACATACAAGATGCTTCCTTCACGCCTTACAAATTCTCCTAATAAAAATTAACATGGAATTTGGAAGTGAGCGAGACATTGCATTCTTCATAGGTTGGAGAGTAACGAAATGACAAACCTAATTTTAAGAGCCTGACAGCAACAGACGAAACATCAATGACTATAGCCTACCTAGTATATTCCCGACTTCTGATTGGATTACATAGCACATGGCACACATAGCACATGTCACCCTGAGATCGAAAACTATAATATAACAACAATGGGTTATGCATTACCTGACCTCTACAATATACCTCCTTTATGGATATGGCTACAACTTTAGAACTTTCAAGATCAGTCAAAAACGTTAATTGATAGCAAATTATATGCTGTGATATGCAACGCAAATACTTATTGATATGAATGTTGCTGCTGACAGTTGAGTCTATTCCCTTTCATTTTAATTTTGCCCCAGAAGAAGAGAAAAACAAAGACCAAAGACGTGTTAATTCAAGAAAAGGTAATAGCACTTGGGATATTAGGCGCAGGTAAGTAACAGGTAAGTACCTCACAAAGAGTCTCGAGCACTTTACCGATGACGATTAAACAACAAAAAACAATATACAAAGCGTTACACAGGTATCATCATTATAATAGCAGTCCTTGCAAAAATTGTGCCAATGGGAAGGTCACCCTACCTCCACTGGCTATTGAAAGGGGAAGGCATGCTGGGCACACATCTCGTCTTCACGAAAAGCATGACATGATGCACGTTACATTGCAAATTGTAAAAATTGAAGATCATTAAGCACAACACCATAAGTGAATACTCTATACGTACATAAATGGTAAATGAATTTTTTGAATCAACAACCCAGGGAACTACAAAATGTAATATCTTGTTTATCCCTAGCTTGAACTCTTTATTTACGTACCTGTATTACAGATACAACTTCCTTAAATCGCATCTATCATCCGTAATTTACTAATTACATATTATGATTAAGTACTGAAACGCTGGTTTGATTACAGTTAGTACCTAGTAAATATTGTACAGTCTGTAATTTTAACTGTTGTGCCTAATTGAACAAGGCCAACACATACGTGGAACCGATAGTCATAAGTCATAATGTAATATGAGGCCATGAAAATGACACAACAGAATTAGCCCCTCAGGTAAATATTGTCATCAATATTCACGTAAACCTTATAGCGTGTTGCTAGTTGCTACAAACCAAATGCTCAGATCTCTATTACCCTGACTTTTCATAAAAAGAAGCTTCAGTCAAACCAAATACTAAATACGCAAAACGCAGTACCAAACGAACCCGTAAATGACGGAGTATTCTTACATTCTTCTACTTGTCCCACTTCACGTGGAGTCTACTACTACTGACAAAGCCTTTATTCAAATGTCGAAATTCATTATTAGTCATGGCGACTGCAGAAGCTAAAGCCTTTGCCTTAGCCCATCCATCCTCCATCATGTTGTGGGTGGACTAAAAGCAAAGTAAAGGCTTGAGTAAAACTAAAACTCCCTTGAAAATCAGTGAATAAAGGCGGAGAAAATGCTGAGCTTTTGCCTCCTCATATTGTGTTGTTTTGCTAATAGAATATATCGATTCGGCCTGTATCTACCTCTGTCAGTCTCAGAACCCGTATCATGTCATGTCACGAACATCCTTTCACCACCAATCCCATCGCCATTACTGTTCAAGTGGATAAATGATAAATGTACTTTACGCTGGAGAAAATTCTGTAATAGAACCAACAACCAACCCTATTAATTCAACTTCAACTACATAGACATTAGCTGCCCTGGACACAAACAAAGAGAAGCCTGGACAACTCTTTCTCGTGGATTCGGGATTCGGACTCGACTAAAATATTCTTTTACTATTCAGCCTAACCCATAGCCAAACATCTGTGATAATGTAGAGGAAATGCTGCGGCGAATCCTACCCTACAAAACAATTTTTAGAGCATAGCAATTTTATTTTGGTTCTTCGATTAATTATCGAAATCAGAGTTCTGACCTGACCATATTTATCTTAAACTTTGCTACAAAGAACTGCTGCAGCAAATAAATACGAAAGTATGTGGAATTTCTTCCAAGACGAAGAATTGTCATAATTCACGTCTTTGTATATAAATGTTGCAATCACTACACATCGTTTGGCTGCCTGTAAATATTGGACACGAGCCAGACGCCAGGCCAGACATCTACGTACTTACATCTGCTGCTAACGTTAGTGATCCGTGAATCTTCTGCTTAGTTTCCGTTTATGTTGATTAACAATTTTTAGTGTTCTTTCTTGAAATACAATGTGCTGTGCTACTTATTTCGTATCTTATCTGGTGAAAAATTGGTAAATTCTAAGATGAAGGAAATGAGTTCTGATCTTACTCAAGGTTTTAAGGAATAACTAGTAGACTCAAACAACTGAGGAGTAGCAGTAGCGTTATTGAGTAACGAATAACGAACCGAAACCGAGTACGTAGCTCAACAGTCCATGTATCTGTGTATGTACCTACTTATTATTTTATATTTTTACGAGTCAACTGTCAACGAGACGAAATCAATTAACAGCCCGGGTGTATAGAAATAACCCGGCGCCGTGTCACGCATTAGCTAATATCCGTGTCATATAAATCAATGGCTATCCGTCTCAACTCAAACTTATATCGTCATCATCGTGATATTATAGTACTCCTGTTATGCGAACCCAAATCCTAACCTTATGGGATCAAAAATAAACCGAAACCGATATGTACGTTTTGATTGATTGATTGACCTTTATTTCAGTGTAAATCCAAGTTTACAGCGTTTCCAAAATACAAGTAAATTAGAATACCAGAATAGCCAAATGACGATTCTCGCTGGTTTCCGCTTGTGGACACTATGATGTTACATAGACTCTTATGGAAACTACGTATTTTATACGGTGTACGTCTAAGGTCTACCCAGTTTAGAAAACATTTTCGTATTATTACCTTTTAAACTTAATTAATTAGGTTAGCTGTAAAGATATATTCGCCAGTTTCATATAAGGTATAAGGTATAAGGGAAAAGAGAAGGATAAGAAAATAGGTGGATCCAGACAGAACAAGGACAAGAGACACAGGATGTGGAAAAATCTGTAATTTTAAAACAGATTCAAGGTCACTGATAATAGGATAGGATTATGGGATGGATCGGATGAGAGGACGGACGGTGTTGAGAAGAAAATCTTCACCTTTTTGCTCCTATTTGTAGGTACATTGGGAATGTAAGAAAAGGAAGCACAAGGGACGCACGTTACAAGAAAATAAATATGTGTGTCGTGTCAAGTCTGTCCATATCGATGTCTACAAATATTAAACCACCTCAAAGTCAAACCTGGTACAGCAGGAAGAAGAAAAAAGGAGTCTGAAATGGAAATAGGTAAATAAGTGTTCGAAATTCCGAACAAATATTTTGTATTCGAGACCCGAATAGCTCAGAACTCTATGGGATACCATCTTGCAATCTTAAATCCTAGCATGCATGACAGGTCCAATGCACATGCACAAATTGCACAATCATCTCAATATTCAACTTTCCTTACAAATGCATATTTACCATTACCCTCCGCGGCATCAGTATCTGTAGTAGGGTAGTGCATCCCCTTACCTGGCTAAACGAACTACGAATATAATTATGAAAACAACTAAATGAAAACAGCAAAATTTCATGGGTTCACTGAACTGCGGTCTCCAGCAGTTCAATTTGAGCTCTGCGAATTTGGAATTTCAATATGAAGCTTGGAACTTCCAATGCCGCCAGTTGTATGTACGTGTGTAAATGAATTCTGTGCATTGTAGAATATGTAGCCATGTTGGCGATCGGATAAAACTTCCCTCCCTCTTCATGAACAATATACTAAAATCCGGCCTCTAGCCAGCAACAGCAGACTTTCCAGTTACTACTCCGAGAACCGAGACGGGTAAAACTCCAGTAGACAAAAAAAAGTTGTTTGGCTGGAATACAGAGAGCCGAGGGGTTTTCCACCACTTCATTCCAAGTTGATACGACATACCCTCTGTTATTTACCCGAAAAAAAATGGTCCAGAGAGTCATCTGTGCTGATCTGCTATGTGTGCTATAACCTCCACAACTATATCTATGCCATATGAGTAATACATAATATATATTCCTCAACCCTTATCAATTATTGTTCAGAGCTCGGGAATAACTCGTGCCCGACCCTGTGCATGTCAGCTTTCTTCCCTCTCGACCCCTCGATCTGTGCCTGCGCCCATAATATGGAGATTCAAACTCCGAATCCTAATAATATTTCGAGTTCCTGCACAAAATGTTCCCTCTCGGGTAGAACAGGCCGGGGAATCACCGAAACAGGCTGCAGGAACAGTAGGGCTGGTTCCGTGCTCTCATTCTCTGAACGCATGCAAGGACTGATCTTGAGAGCTATGATGCTGGGGACGCGACGAGCAAGATCTACTGTGGCTATGATGGGTTGAAAACCATTCCGGTTTAGAGGGCCTACTATTATATTATGCATTATCACACAATACTATTTCTCGACCTCCCTATTCAATACCAGGTAGGTTAGGCGTTAGGCACATATACACGGAATACTACAAGTTAGAAGTGCAGACAGAGCAAAAGGGCTCAAGAGAGAACAGGGATTTCCTCCTCAACAATAGGACAATGAAAATGAGAGTAAGGTAAGTACGAGGAAGAGCTTAGCCCAGCACAAAAACAGCTTCGGTCGACTGGAACATGGTTTGGCTGTGGGGCCTATATTCCCTTTTCAAAATAATAAGGTGCCCAAGGTAGGAATATCTAACCTCGGTCTTATATTACAGAGTTTAAAATACTCATACTGAAACCTGATATATCTGGCACTGGCATAAAGTCCAGATCAAGGTTTAAAGGTATGATGATGATGCATTAACACTGAATCGGAATTTTTAATATTTAAGTTCATGAGTGATTTCATATTCATATCAGCATTACTACACATGCAATCCTTCAGGGTAGGGTAAGGGTAGGCAATCTGTATTCTACGTTTTGTTGAGCACAATGCATAGGTATTTACTCACGAATTCAAATCATCCGTGCTCTAATTCCAGCTTTGTTCTATAGATAATTTCCGATTCCAGTTTCGGAAGAGCATCAGACGTATCTACAATATTATTAATTTCTGGTGTTATTGTATTCAGGTAAGTACAGCGTACAGGACAGCACAATATCCAGTAAGGGAACAAGGACCACAAAATTAACAGAATATAAAGGCAGCGAAATCGAACGCTTTTTACTATGAATTAAACAAATCTGATTATCACCGTGCAATGATCTTGATCAAGTATTCGTCAGTCTGTTCAATGTCGCTCATTCTGAGGAGCATGAGAACGGAATCATAGCTATGTCATCATAATCATTATCTAATTGGATTAATATCGTGCCGCCGGACGCCGTGTGGTATCAAACCGTAAGACGAGTAGACGAGTTATCTTTAAGTACTTCGCCTGTCATTAGCAGCGGTGCCTAGTTGCTCGTTGCCTGTCTAGTCGAGAGTTCGAGAGACAATCATATTAGCCAACTTCACCACCTCGCTCTTCGGCGGGTATCCCTCCGATTCTATTTTATCTCCTTGGTCTTCTATGTGCATATATAATATATGTACGTCCAATCATGACCCATTAAAATAATCTATAATGGCTTGGTGTGATGTTTAGCTGAGCTACCAGCTACAAGATGCTATACTTGTACTTTCTCATCCCTATTATCATCTTACTTCTCTTACCACATAAACAATAGAGAGGACAAAGACAGTGATAATGAACGTAATTTGAGAACCAGCCTCATTAAGCCACAACTAGCCCAACTAATCAAGTTGCATTAATTTGTCGATGATTCTGCAACAGGAACGATTTTAATATTTTTTGTCGATTGCTTTAAACTTGAGTAACTATATGACTCGCTAACTTCTAGTTCTTAAACACAAACGTTTTCTGTTTTGCGTATGTAAATTTTACTTTCGTCAGCACATTTGCGTCTATCTTTAAACCATAGCAGGAAATTCCAAGAAACAAGAGCAAAAGACCCGACTCGACAT
>JAQFYT010000647.1:0-22438 GCA_034694925.1 Ceratophysella denticulata
AATATTTACTGGTGTGAATTATAAATCATAAAGTATTCTGGAATTTAGTATTTTATATTCAGTCAATGCTGAAATGATCACCAATTCCATTGTGCCCAATTACACCAATCGGTATTCAATACGGGACGCCTGGTCATAATCCAGAATTGGGCACCGAACATTAGTTGATTGGCGTAAAAATGGCCACCAGAAGAGCCGGGAAAGCTCTGTAGTTGAACATCTCTACAGAAAACCACCAGCAAGCAAAAGCAAAGCCAACCCAGCTGAATGTTACGAGTATCCAAATCACCTTGTCGATCTGTAATAAGTAAAATATAATTTACAATGAAATATTGTTCTTGTACTGAGATTGTTCATTATCATTACTCAATGAATTTATTTTTTTTTACGTAAGCAAAGATGACGCCAAGTTTCCGATCTTTGACATTTGTCTTGATGAGAGTACTCAAAATAACGACCACATAAGTTGAGAAATGTTGTCCAATATGAGAACCGTACAAGGAGTACATTGGGATGTAATTTTTAGCTGAGAGATTGGGCCAGTATTCCACAGCAAAGTTGAAACATTCCAGCATTGTCACGGACAGTGAGAGCAGTACAGCTGCCTATAACCCGGGGTTATTACAAAAGATGAAAGGTATCATAACTATATTTTAACAATGTATACGATTGAACGTACCGACAGAATAATGGCATCATTGAAGGCCGTCTTAGAAAAGATTGGTCGATAACTGAAGATTTTCTCAACAATGAAGAACAAGGAGCAAATGGAGAGACCCATAGCCCATGCATCGAAGAGCCGACCAAGCTCTCGGAGTGAAAATCGTATTGGTCCATGGTAGCGATATAGCCCTTCTTGATTTTCGGCATTTGCTGACCTCCCCTCTTCATAAATTTTGTCAAACTTGAGATAAATTCCAGCTTCCATCAGACGATTAAAATTTCTCAAGTGAGATCTGCAGCCGGAACAAGTAGGCTGTGCCGTAATTTGGACTTCGTAGTTGGGTAGATAACGGAGTTCCCATCGATCCAAGATTCGAATTCTTGCGTAATCAGAAAAATCATACTCATCCTCCAGCACGGACTTCATTCCAAAGCATGCCACCTTTTCCCCCATTAGAAGCCTTCTTTGGCATTCACCCAAAGCATCGTCAAAATGATCCATGGAATCTTTGACAGGTGATTTTGAACCTGATCTTACGTCGTCGTATCTCTGATAATAACATGAACGAGACTGACGCCTGATCAAATGTAAAAGAAAGTTAATTAAAGTGAAATACAATGGGAATCGGTATTCGGTCAGATATTTAATGCCAGAGTTGTCTACAATAGACTTACTTCCATCTGAGTCTCTCCATAAAGTAACGCGGGCCCATAATATCATAGGAGTCCTGGTCAAGTCTGCAGATCGTATCCCAGTCGTATTTCTGTAAAATATGGTCTTCTCCCGTTGTTCGTGCATTATTCTCCTTGATCAAAAGCTGAACATAGGCGATGAATACAATTGAGAGACCAGTTTTGAGAACGACCGCAGCTCCTTTGCCAGTCCACGAGTCTTTCTTGAGTGGAAACCGGATGACGGCCATGACTTCCAGCAACTTCCTTCCCGTGTAGTAGAATGTCCGTTTCTTCATAAGGACCAAGCCAGTGAGCATGAAGAGTACAGCAGCGCTGAGCCAGGTCAGGCCCACGCTATACCAAACCTGGGGTTCCCACGGAAACAAGTATTGCTCAATAAAGGACACCCACCATATTGGTCCTTGCCGTCTTCGCAGAGGTAGTGCAAATGCCAGCTCATCATGCCCAATCAGGAACGGGGAGTACTCCAGGCGCTTTTGATCGAAGGGTTCATATCTGTTCATGAAGACCAGCATGGGTTTGTAATACTCTAAATGGCTCCCATAGAACATATCGTCCACGCTCAATGACCCGGCAATGGACTTAACAAATTCTTGGACCTTTGGTCGACAGCTAATACATGTTGCTGTAATGCGAGATTCCGTGTCCGAATTCATCATTGCGTTCCAGTGTCTATAGGCAGTTTCTGGCTCACGGATTTCTGTCATACCTATACGAATGTAAGAATAGACATTCAAATAAAGGATTAATAAACGGAAGGGCTGTGTCTCATCGGGTCTTGAATATGAGTTCAACAATGTGTCCAGGTCTACGATTTACGATTTGGGATAAGATTATTTCCGACTTGAACGAGAAAATACGAAGAGAAACAATTTTATTCAAGAATACTCAAAATTGCGTTATTTATAGCTGAAATTCACAATGGCCAACTTGATGCTTGATATGGCAAATTAATCAAATAAAGGATGAAAACAAAAAATGCAAAACGTAAATATCCAAGATTACATGGAATCACAATTACGAGAGTCAATGACCGACCCTCACTGCAAAAAATATCGTAATAGATAAATGCATTGAGACTAATTGTATGTATACAGTAGCAGGCGATTGCAACGCAATGAACAAAATAATGATGGGGTAATTGTATCGTGAGAATATAAATCCAACCTTCCTAACCTAACCTAAAGCAAAATGTATTCGATACTTTTGTTCGTGTTACTTTATAACCGCAATGTACTGTGCTTCATAATTACGATATTTTGCCTTGCGTTACAATAAACCTTCCATGCTTTGCGACTCAGTTCGCCGCGATATTTTGCTTTGCACTATTTTGTCAGTATACCAACCATAGATACTAGAATATTTCCATATATAGCATGTCATAAAAATATATTGGCGGCCTTCTGTTTGATTAAAACAATTAGGTATGTATATTTTTACATGTGTTTGCATTACATAAATACAGTAAATTAAAGAACCTTGTCTGGTGCTTAGAAGAGTCTTGCCCTGGTTGATGATCACAAAATTTCTCGAATCCCGCTCTCGATTTGTCATGATAATTTTCTTTGGTTCCAAGATCAGAAAGAATTTGTCGGGTGAATTTTCCCGAAACAGCTCCGAATATTTCCCTGTAACATTGCTTGCCACGTGAATCCTTGTTACTCCCGATATCAAATTTGACTGCTTAACGGCGTCGATCGTGTAGGGCTGATAACTGTTGCTCACTTGAGAATAAATAGCATTATCAGTGACTCCACTGAACGAGATAGATATTTCGCGTGTACTCTGAATAATTTCAGCTACAAGTGATGCTGCTGATGGTTGAATGTAAGAACATTGGACAAGAACTTTTGACAGTACGGTTGCGAATGCGAATACAAGAGAATAGAGGATGTTCGAATTGGTTTTTCCGCACAGTTGCTTCATTTTGAGTCGAGTAAAAATACCTTTATAACACTGTTTCAGGCTTACGTTACGCTTAGGTTTCGTTACTATCTGGTTATCGCGTTACCGGAGAAAGTTTGAAATAGAAAACAGTCACAACGGATTTAAAATGTTCATGCCTTTCCTCGTTTCCGAGGACTGCGGGACAGAGAAATATTGTCTATTTGGCATTGACATAAAAGCTTTTCTTTAGCCTTCATAAGGTTTGAATAAATAATGCAACTGAACTTGTGTTGGATAATGGTAATAGATTCGAAGTTTGGCATATAAAGTAGTCACGTCTTTAAAGCAGATAGGCATGAGCATGCCTTGTGTTTAGAGACCGGATTTCTAATCCCGATGAATCAATTATTTACAAATACAAAACACACGACACGATAGAATTGGGAGAGAGCAACACGCCAAATTCATATGTAGATAGAACATGAACTGATGTGAACTTGAACTTATTGAAACAATTTGCGTCAGATGGAGAGATGACCCTGAATAAGGTTAATAAAACTATCTGGTAATTATTTCTGCTATTATTGGCACATTGCATGGGCATTTATTATTAGCCAAACCGTTTAACTCTTGTTGCAAAAATGGAAATATAAAGAAAACGAATATTCGTCCCTATGTGAAAATATGAATTTTATTAAATACAATCGCAAGGAAGGCATTATTTGTATAGTTCAATGAATGAAAATATTATTCCGATTTCAATAAAACCGTAAATAACAGAAACCCAGATGGTGGCAGATCTATCACCGTTTCATGTAGGTATTTTAAATTTAAATTAGCGTTTCGATGAATCGGCATCAAAACTGTGTAATAAATATACACTGATCGTAAATGCCGTAATCTTATTCACTTTCATTGATAAACAATGATTTTTCATCTAAATAAATAAGAAGATTTGCGGATATTGTATGTGCAATGCCAATATTACAGGAATCGCGTAACAGGAGCAGGATTAATTTACGTAACATGAGACTAACTTTAACTATTTACAAATACAAATAATAGATATCTAATTCAAGTTACCAACAATAAGTAAAAAAGCGATATTTCTGTACATCGCTGGATTGCAGGTACATAATGAATATACCTACATTCATTTGCTTTATCGAATTAAAGTTCAGCACAATATTCGAGTAAGTTAATCACGCATTTTAAGATGGCGGAAGGTAGGACTTTGATTTACCTCACAAATTTGTAATTGCGCGCCTTGAGCGTCATAGCAACACATTGGGCACTTGTGTTTGACAACAAACAACAGAAGCGAAGAGCGGATGAGAGATGCAAAAGGATCGTCTTCTCTCTAACCCAAATCTCGTCAGTTAGAAAGTTGTGATCAGAGCTGAACGGTCGCAAGAAGCAAATCGAAAACTATCGTACATTTTTCGTGTGTGCAAATCAACATTTTCTTGTGTCTACAATATCTGACTTGTCGGTCCTAGAACCCCAAATCTTGTGATCTGAGAGCAGAGCTGTCTGGATGTCAGGAGACAACATGACGGACCATGAAGTCATGGAATTCTTTGAGTTGGAATCCGAGCTACTTGCCAACGGAAATATTCCGGTCAAGAAGTACCGACACAAGCAGTCTTCGCTCAACGTCTTCTTCGTCAATGTGGATTCTCAGGTCATCAATGGCTACTTTTGTTACGGTAAGCTCAGTATAGTCATTTCTCGGCTTATGCTAAGCTAACTACGGTCTTGCTTTCGGATCATGCCATTATTAATGGCATAACTATTACTTAATCATTCTTGGATAATGACCGCAGGCATTGACCAACCTGAAGGGACTGGAATCGAAACTTTGCTCTGGCACTTGGACTCATCCGGAGGCCTTCTTCCCCGCCCAATGAGAGGGGACATGCTGCGACCCTCTTGGCAGTTCCATGGGGCTGAGAACCCGCTCGCGGACCGGGACCAATCCTGCTTCGTATGTAGTGCTCTCGGGGAAATTGCTTTCTTGGGCACCTTCGCATGCTGCGTATACTTGCTCCAAAACATCGAGGTTAATGCCGTTAGCATTTTATTCATATACAAGCGAGACTTCGAATTCGAACTGGTAATTTATCATGACCCCTTTGTGATTCAACAGGCAATGTTTGAAATTCATGGATTTAGTGGAAGCGATAATGAGGCTGATAAGCAACCAATTGGCGGCTACGGTAAAACCTCAATTCGAAAACATAATTACTTACTTTTAGATCGAATAAACATATACCAAGGTCCAATTCACATTATGTAGGTGCTGAGGCTTATAATGAGGGAGATGGCGACGCTGAATCTGAGCCTCGGCTGAATGCGCAAGAGTTTTACTTATTGAGTGAGGCTGGAGAAGGGGCAATGGCATGGGAGGCGACGTTGCAGTCCCTGTTTCCCGGTTGCCGTACTTTCTGGAACCGCTTGCTCTCTGATGCAAACACAAAGCTCAGTGCCAAGGTACCAAGTTCACTAACTATTTTAGATTCCAAATATATATTATCCCAGCACAATTTGACTATTCCGTCATTTTTGTTCTAATAGATGCGGCAATGCTTTGACATGTATTATCGACCAGATAATCTGAGTGTGATTATTGCTGGAACCTTGAACAACCATACTCATATTCTGGAAACCTTGCATGAATACCAAACGGACTTCAACTATACTGTAATGAATGTTTTTCAAAATGGTATTCGAGTTCGAGATATGTTTTTATGCTAATTGAAATCGAATTCACAGCATCCTAAGGCTTTGGCCTTTCGTCCGCCATGGAGTCTTCCGCTTCCACCTTGCGGGCCGGCCACAACATCGGAAGTTCGCTTTGTTTCGCGGAATCCCAATCGTGCACCGAGCAGTTCTGTTTGTTTCGGATGGCGTGGGACCAAGTCTAGTGACATGGAAACGTACGAAGAACTTATTTCTCGGCTTGTCATCTCTTGACATATCGTGGTTTTATCAGAATATTTGTTACATTTATAGGTCATTGGCACTGAAAGTATTGACGGCTCATCTTGCGGTTGGACCATTGTGGGACCAGTTTGTCCAATCTGGACTTGTCCATCGGATTACTTGGTGTCAATTGGAGTATTTGGAGACTTGCGACTTGATTACGATGCACGGGATTATTGGGGAGGAGAACTTGGAAAAAGTCTGTAATGACACGAAAAAAATTATTGCCGAGATGGCGGATGCCGGGAAGCAAGTCATCAAGCTGGAAGATATTCGGGCAATGGCGGACCGAGTCGGGTGGCACTATGTGAGTCTACAAGCGAATGTGTAGTACTATTTTAACTTTTGCAATGTTTGATGTTATTCCTAAATCGAAACAGGTCAGGGAATTGGAATCCGATCCTTTTCTCATGATTGCAGCTGCAATTTCAAAGGCTGAGCGCTATGGACGTGGAAGCACGGAGTACCTTCAGCAGAGACTTCAACCAAGGCTTGTATTCGACGAGCTCTTGAAAAAGCCAATAAACTACTGGCAGGAGCTTCTTCGGGATTATTTTGTTGACAAAACCTTTGCTACGAAATTGTTACCGTCGAAGGTAATCCTTATTGAGCTGCAGTTATATAATGATTATTTTATATCATATATGATATAATTATACTGCAAATATTTAACTCATTTTTAGGGTGGTAACAGTGCTGAATTGGAGAACCCAGATACGGCAACTCCTCCGCCACAATCTGAGGCTTCTGAGAAGCAGACCTTCACTGCAACTTCACGAAGGGCATCATCTCGACCCCGTCGAAGGGCTAATCCCGTGGGTGAAGAGTCAAACGTTGTTGACTTTAATGATGGTGACGGAGCCAAATTAGTGGAAACAGAGAAAGCCATGAAACAACTGGATATTAAGGAAGGCCATATTGAAGAATTCTTGAAGAATAGTCCATTTCCGTTCGGAGATCACGTAAGTTAGAATTTGCGACACGGGCACGAGTAAAGCTCTGTCAATTTTGTAACGAATAATATTCATCCTACAGGCCGAAGACGCAAAGGCATTTGAGGAGCGGCTCAAGATGACGGCCAGCTTTCTGGACGAAGTTGTGGAATCCAAGCTATTGTCCTATCCCATTACTTCGTACAAGACCGATGGACCGAACCAACATCCATCTTTTCCTGTAAACGAAATGCCATTCTACACTTTCTTAGAGGAATTGGACTGCTCCTTTGTTTATGTGAGTATTTGAAAAAGCTCAGGGTGACCTGTTCCTATAACGTCAGCGTCTTCATAGATAACTTACTACATATTAATTTACAGGCAACCTTGATCTTGGACACGACCCATCTGGATGAGAATAATAGGAAGCTCATTGCTCCCATTGTGGCGGCACTGGGGGCAATGCTGTGTCCTAGACCTCCAGGCTTGGACACGGACTCTGAAATTACCAATCCTTGCGAATTCAATCCGGCCAAGAATATCTCAGACTCTCAGGTTTCTCTTGGACTGAATGGCGAGATGATGCAGAGTATCTTCATTACAATGATTGTTCGACCTGAGAACTACGCATGGCTCGTTGGAATGTTCAAGTTCATCTTGTACAATTACGAATTTCCGGTCGATTTCTTGAAATTCATCTCTGCTGAGGCTTCCAAGGGTTTGGCTTCAAATTACCGAATGCAAACGGCAGAGGTACCAAATTACCATAGCTTTGATTCCAGTGAAATTAACATGCACTCATTGGTCAAGATGGTCTACAAGGATGGTACGCCACAAAATCAGTGTCTATGCCTAGAACCTAGAAATAGAAAAATATATGAATTCGATACTTATATCTCCATTGACAATTTGTAGTCTCCAATGCTCGGCTTTTTGTTGGACGACGACGCTTGGATCTGATGAATGAGTACTTGGAGAAAATGAACCAAAATTCGGATGAAGTTGGTCAAATCACGAATGCAGGTTGGAGGAAGATTGTGGATGAGGGTCGGATTGTTCTTCAAATTGCTGGAAATATTTCTCAAATGGCTGCCGAACAAGGAGATTTGGTCGCTCCATGGAAGCAATGTTTTGCTGGAATCCAGAAATCTCGTGTCTTTGCGTATGGACCTTTACTAAATGCTAAAACAAACTGAGTTCTGAGATGAATACTTAGCGGATACTTTCTACTGATTTTAGGGATGTAAAGCCAACTCTGGAGTCGGATATGATGAAGACTGCTGATGGGAATGGAATTTCTGTTGCCATAAATCACTGTCGTCCAGCTTGCTTCACTACGGCTATCCCGATCAACCCAAATGATAAGGACTTTCCCAAATTGTGCATTGCTGCTCAATTGTTCTCAATGGCACAAAAATGGGTTAGTGATATATTCATTCATCGTAAACAGCGTTAACTGTTATGCCTACTAATACTTCAATTATTCACTAGGTATGGGCTTGTATGGATGAAGACGACGTTCCGCAACCAGTTTTGCGCATGCCTTGCTCCTATTCGAACATAATGACGCTTAACTTGGAGTCGTACGATGTCGTCGGAGCTTTCGAAGCCATGAAGAGAATCATGAAGGTTCTGTAACTATTCAGTTGGAAAACAATAACTGTCTACCAAATTGTAACCATAATCGGTAATACTACTTTACAGGAGGATTGGCAGTGGTTGAACTGCATGCTCATTGCCACGAAGTTAATGGTGGTTAACGACCCTTCTGCAGTGGACCAAGGACCACATGGTGCCATTGTCTCCGCACTTATGTCCCATCTTAGTGGACAGCCTGCAACTCGCCGACGGTAAGATTTGGCATCTGACAGATTATCAATTACCAAGGCGCATTTTGGTATAGGTTTAATACGCATTGATTTGATTGAACAGTGACATTCTTATGGAAACCCTGAAAGTGAACGTGGACGACATCAAAACCGTGATTCGTGACCACTTGTCTAAACTGTTCGATCCCAAGTCCTGCTGGTATGCACTCATGGCACATGGATGTGACCAAACGAAATTAGTCGACCGCTTGAAGGAACAAGGATTTGTCCTCGATAAGAAGGACTTAAATGAACTTTGCACCACTCTCTAAAATCAAGATTCAACGAGAAATGGAAACACATAAAATTATGTAGGTATTGTAGTATGCCTCAAAATTGATTTGCAAACTATGAATAGTAGTAAATCCCTGTAAGGTAAACAATGAAATAAATTATGCGAAAAGCTTCGAAATTACTCTCTGATCATAATTACGGCACATAATCAATCATTACTAAATAACCAATTCTCAAAATCACAACACAACTAATCTGGTGCAGCAAATTATTGCCAGTAACCAAAAGTCATAAAATAACAAGGCTTTCAAATGTCCCGAACATTAGCGTTCTATCCTGTTGTCCTTGCACATGGTTGCAAATCAATTACCGCTGATTTAAAGGCTGTCCAGACCTTTTCGTCCGAAGTACACAGCGTTGCTCCACCGCGAGATTTCTGTCCTTCCTGTTCAAGAAAGCGGAAATTAAATTGAGCTGACGTCAATAGCAAATCCTACTTAGTGCTTACCATTCTATTCAAATCTGAGACGCAGACCCATGGATTCGCAGTCTCTGTTCCAACTGCCCATTTCGAATGATCGTTTCTTTTGAAATTATCTCCTGCAACCTTCTTCTCCGCAATGTTATAGACAGGGAAATCGGCGGAAGTACAATTGGACACATATGCGTTGGACCCACTCAACCAAGACTGAACTTCCAGGCTGCTTCGCAGACTCGGCGCTAACCATTCCACGTATATTTCTGGAAGGACGCAAAACATTGAAAACATGTTATTACTACCATGTGTGTGATAGCACTATTATACGAAATAGCAAAAGCAACCTTTCTCGAATTTGGGACTCTTGGCGTAGATTTGGAAGTTCAATTGGCCAGCGTTGAGGCTGAACATTTTGTTGACTGGTCCTTTGGAACTGTACCTCTTTATACCGAGAAATGACGTCCAAGTGGGCAAAAAGGCTGAAAGGGATTCCGGAACCGTAGAATTGCTCACAATGGGCCGTGTAAACATGAAGATGTTAGCGACATTGTCCAAATCCCTAGTCGGAAGTGAAAGGCAGAGAAACATTTGGGCATTCACCAGGCCGTTAGTGGGATAGAAATCCTGACCAACGAGTGGAAACTTCGGAACGGAGTGAACCAGCCAGAGGCCACCATTTCGCTTCGAAAGAATCACACCCTTGGAATGTCCATTGTATCCAATGTCGTCTCGGTAAGGCGGCTGATCATTGTACACCATGTAGGCCATGTCAGGGGATTTCGACTAGTGACATACAAATTGATTAGGTGTCGTCATTCAGCGATGCATTGCATTCGTAATCCCGTAGATATTGTATTACGAAATATAAAAATCAATAATATTCTCGTAAAGCTTACTCGTTCGAAGTAGGGTCGCAGTGTATTTCCAACAATGGAAGTAGAATGTCCAATTCGTTTCTCGGAAGGTCTCCAGGCAGTATACCCAGGTAGGATGTAGGAGTACCCAGTTCCTTCTTTCATGGTTACCCCTGGTGCTCCCTTCATCTTCGGTAGCTTGTAGGCTATGAACCAAGGCACGCCGTTTCCATTCTCGTCCTGACATTCTACTTTATCTTCCGAAGCGGATTGCTGAATAAGCGAATGTAATTCAAACTTGATGCTCGAAATATTTTGCTGTTTAATCTATTCGCCTTAACGATAACCGTTTGATCTAATGAGCCGATCAGCGAGATTTTGGCTAAATCCAAAATCGTTTCCTGAGTGCATGGCGTTTCTATTATGGATTTCAATGAGCGTTTACCTTCTTCTGCTTAGTGGGAGACGCTCTTCCAGCCTGATTCTGTTTTGCCTTGGAAGACTGCCGACTGGAGCATCCCTGGATTTCGAGAACGACCAAAAGAACTAGGAGCAAAATGGTTTTACAAGTCTGACTTTTCAGAGCGCCCATTTTTTTAAGCTCTGAATTTACGAACGCGTATTTCTCAACAAGAAACTGGTCACTGCCACGGCCACAGACTTCCTAGTAGTATAGGTCTAATAACCCAACAAGGATAATTCCAAAAACGCAATTGAAGCGTGGCGTGGAGAGGAGAAGCGACGGGACGCGGACGACAGTCGAAGTCTGCGGTCTGCCAACATCCTCCGCGAAGACACTCATCCTCATCCTATTTAACTTCAGTATGTAGTTTACAGCATTGTTAACGAGACTTGTTTGCTTAGCCCTGAATATGCGCTGCATACCTTTTTATTGGACAGCACCACATATCGTCATGAGGTGTGAACGTAGTGAGCTGTCTAATTATAAACAACCAATTCCTCTCTAATCCACCTCAGCACATCGCTCTGCAGGTATATTCTGCATTCCTATCCGTCCAACCCGATTGTACGACATTCATAATATTCGATCGTGCTCGTGCACATGAATTCCGCTGAGGATACTCGGTTTCCTAATTAATTATAACTTTCTCGTGTCATTCATCAAACCAATCTAAATCTACCACATTAATATGAAAAGCCTATGGAGTATGCTTGTGCGAGTACGACGCAAAATTTACTGTTACACGACCGTTGTTGTGTATCCAATATGCACTCAAGTTTATCAAAGTTAATCCTGATCAACTCATCATTCATTTCATGGTCAGCCCTATTTTATGTAATAAGTAATTCAAGTAATGCTTAGTATATACATATATGATGCACTTATGCATCTATGGGAGCTGGAATGCACAAATTCAAAACAATATGGAACAACTAAAATTAACTTGTATTATACCAAACTTAACGAAATATATAGTCAATAATATATCCATGGTTGAATGATACGTTCTTGTGTGGAAGCCTGAATAAAAGGTTGTATGTTGTATATAATACTTGCATATTCTGTACACAACCGTTTTCTTACAAAATAAAACCAAATAAATTGACTGTCAAATTGGAATTGACAGTCCAAAATCATTAGTTTAGATTAGTAACCGAGGCACAACTGAAATGGATGTCGACTGAAGCGAACTTGCCGTTACTCATGAACATAAGCACAAGTGATAATCTATAACTGATTTTGAGAAATACTATGATTTTTATGAATTTATTTAATAACTTTTATAGCGAGAAAGTATAAGATGATACGTAGAAAACACAGGGGATGGAAGAGTAGTTTTAATTAAGCATCTTGCTGCACAAAAGGATTCGGGATTTGTTCCATACCATCAGCGGGGCAAATTAGGACAACCGTTGTTCCGCGGCACACTACCAAACCAAGGGCTCGACGGTCATCAGTCAACTTCATGGGATCATCAGGATCTAAAACAAATTACAAATTCCATATTTAGTTGTCGCATCTTTACATTTCCTGAATTATTATCAAACCACGCAATTGAATGTAGCTTGGTACGTTTTAATTTAAATATGATTTTCTATTTTCTAGTGACAAACTCATGTAATTAATTAATATACAAATTAAATTCATGATTTTCACGACTTAGTAGCAGTTTTAAACTTTTCCGTTATACATTTCATTACCTCTGAGATGCTCGACAGTGTCATCGAGTACAAGGTTGAGAAGGGGGTCAAATCCCTTGAGTATTCCTGTCGCTTCTCTCCCACCAGAAAACTTGACTCGAATGCTCTTGTCCAAATAGCCCGTTAACTCAAGAATGGACTCTTTCCGCTTCCGCTCTTTCTGATCACCACCACCTCCACCTCCTCCGCCGCTTCCTCCTCCTCTCGCCTGTTCGTTATTCAAAATCAAACATAACGCTTCATTATTTTTGTTTATTATTAAACAGCGAATTCAGAGCGAAATTAATTTCCTTTCCTTGAGAAAGGAATTGATTTGGATTTTGGTAATCTGCGCCCCTCAGTGTTGCCAGTTCTCAACCGTAGCTATACATTCTTGTTAGGTTCGGTTAGGTTTCTCAAACGCCCTTACAAACTCGCGGGCGTTTCGGAAAATTTAACCAAACCTTCAGAAAGAATCTCAGATGCCACAACGTATGGCTTGTTGTTTGTTTGACAGCTGGCAACAATGAGGAGCGCAGAAGGGCGCACAGATTACCAAATCCGAACTTATTTGGATTCCTTTTTTAAGCGACTTGATCTGCAGATCTGGATTAGGTTCCCGATAAAACAAATCTATGGGATGGTAAATACACTAGGCACGTATGCAAACATGGAGCATGTCATGCACATGTTTTGTTTGAAATTAGGTTAGGGTTGGTAAGTAAGCATGCAGAGTACAGAGTATGCATTTGACATTCAAGATTTGAGTTTAGAGTCATATTTCATATATACATAGTTCATGCTTACCTGGTCAGACATTTGAGTAAGTATCTGAATGCCAACGCCAAAGGGAGGTAAACCAATGAGCAAGTCAGTACTGTAGAATTAAAATTAACTGTAATTACAAATTGGATTGATTTTCTTTTGCTCGATTCGCTGTTTTATTGTTTTGTTTTGCCGCTGCTGTTGAATTGAATTGAATTGAACTGTTCGTCTGGTTTTTATAAATTGCCGCGGGAGGTTCACTCCGCTCACACTCTAGTGATACTTGTGTGTGCGGGCGCGTCGGTGGATTCAGTCTGTGTGCTGTCAAAATGTACTGTCAATAACGGGACGCTGTGTTTGGCGTTATTGTCACATCAAGTTCTTAATCTTTCAAATCAAGATGTTTATTATATTTATGAACTAACATATCGCACAAAACTTAGCTGCGAAAAAACTTAGCACCAAATTCATAGATGACAAAAAACAGCGTGATCATAAGCACGTCTTATATAAATATACGTATTTTATTCCGGCTTCCACACAAGAACATTTTTATACAGAGTCAACAGATACATCTGAAGTCTATAGATTAAATATTTCGTTAGGTTTGGTATAATTAGGAATAGTTGCTAGCACACAAGTAGCGTTACCGCGCTGTATGCAAGACTGATGCGATGCGTTGAACGAGTAAAGAACGGAATCGCGGCTCTCCAAGTGGCCGCGTGCAAACGACCGCCGAGGTCTTTCATGCGGGCGAGGCGAAGGCCTCCTCGCGCCGAATGGTACCATGGTCTCGACTCCGATCCGAAGGGGCAGAATTTGTAGAGGTCAGCAAAGCCCTGGTATTTCTGCCGTTTGTTCTGTTCACCGGATTGAACGGCGGCACCGGCTGAACGAGAGGTTGCGTCGAGGTAGGAAACGGTCAAGGTGTCGGCACAGGTAACGTCCCAAAGGATACGTCTTAGTATTGAATTGGTTTTGACTAGATTAGGTCCGGTTAACCTAACTTAATATGTACATAAACTTTATTTCATATTGTTTAATACGCCGGGAAAGATATGCTGTTGTTGTGTGAAACAGGCAATGAGCAAAACACATACACCACAGCAGCGATTGTTGTCGATGCATGAATGAATGGGCTTTACGGCTTTAGTGTTAATTATAAGCGTCGTAATTTTTAAATTGTAAAATACTTTATTTTTCGTCAAAACTTCAGTCATCCATTAGCTCTAAATAAAATAGAATCACATGTCTCTGGATGTAGCGGGGCTGATGGAATAATCTTGAGCAGTACTGTAAAACATCCTTGCAATTTCTAACATTATGATACATGCTCTGTAGAATGATAATGAAAGGAAATGGAAATCCGTTTTGGGTTGATGATAAATATTATTGCACGCAAATATCAAATCTGCTATTTCTCCCTAAGAAAATTTAGTTTTCACTTCAATTCATCATGTTACTCGGGCACGGAGTCGGTTTCGGATACGGATACAGAATGCGGAAGTAAAAAAAAACGCTATGCAAAGTTCATTGTCCAGATAATTGCATATAGTTTATAAATGTTGGGTTGAAAACGGTACACGGTACTTTATTCTCCTAGTCGGCTTCCCTAAATGATACAAATATATTGTACCGCATTTGTTCCGTAGAGTTTTAGCCGAAATACCGCGTTGTGGTAAATTGCAACAATTAATCTGTGTCGTGTCGTGGTTGGTGAAGAGTGCAGTGCTGTTGGGTTGAGGTTTATAGGATACCGTAGGTATTCGTTTTATTTTTACGACGACCGACGTCATGTCATGACATGAGTCAAAATACAATGACAAGAAATTAGTTGACACATGTATAAGGTACATTACCTATTTATTGAATTATTCCCATTCAATTAAACTGTCAACGAATTAGGCGTTCAATTGATATTTGGCCTTGAACATTATGGTAGGTATCTACTGACTTTTATAACCTATTGTAGTAAGTTGAGTCTGACTGAGTCACGGCACGGTCACGAATCACGAAGCGAATGACCAACAATCCGGCATCATTCACTGACTTATTTCACGTCACATGACGCGTTGCACAAACGGTTACACTGGAAATGAATATTCATCTGCCTGCATACGTTATGAAGGGACGTTTCCATCCATGTCAAAATACAATATACATATGCAGAATAACGGAAACTGCTAGACCGCAAATAGAATCCTAAAGAATTTAAATAAAAAATACTTGATTCGAAGCTTCTTCCGCTGAGAAAGATATTTTAATACAATACTACTCTACAGAGACAGGGATAATGGTTTTTGAGCTAGCTTATAAATGTTTCAGCCATTGCGATGGACGCCACACGAATTCATTTAATAATACAACTTTTAGATCCAATTCCAAGCGAATTCCGATTTGCGATACAGTTTTCCTGTATGGTAGTATTTTGGGCTCATGAATGCTACTGGCTTGATGTATGTATCTTCACTATTGTACACGAATACGAATGAATGTCAGTGCCAAAAATCGATCCCCGAACCAAACCAAATGCTATTGTTGGCGTCCCTTTCACATGGAAATTGTGGGGAGTGAGTGGGGATATGCAATGTTCAACAAGAGGGTTAACTTTTACTAGCTTCAGGCATTGGGACGGCCTTTGCACGCAGTTAGTACAATACAATTCTGGATCTTACTATGTATGTGTACCTATATACGTAGGTGGTGGATTTTGAGCCCCAAGCCAATTCAAGGCAAGTGCACTAAACCAGTAACCAGTCTCTGCATTGTTGCTCTAAACGCAACACTATACGCACAGGCTTCAGCTCGGCCTAGTTAAATATTTTCACCTGCAAACATACGTCACTGCGATTATTTTATTACTAAGTATTACTGGTGTCGCACTAATAAGGAACAGAATTCGCTGGTTGCGTTCTACATATTTTCCCACCGCGCCCTGCTCAAGGTATTATTTTAAGCGTCATTTCATTCATGGGAATTATTAAGGATACTGCATGAAACTGAAAATACTGGAAGCTTGGTCACAAATACGTCATTGTTCGTTCTTCGGAATTCGGAATATTTATCTCTGTGTTTGTGTTGTTAGCTAGTCGATCTATTTCTATATTCCTCTGATTTCATTGTGTGTTATTTATTTTAGGAAGACATTTATAAATACAACTGGCACTCATTCCTTGGATTTAGGAGTTGACGAATAAAACTTATTGGAATAAGCTACAAACTACAAAAATATCAACGTGGTCACCAAAAATCAGAAGGTAATTGAGCCCAATAAACCATTAACTTTCTCTCCATTCGCATTCTGTAATTTCGTTTTCTACCTATTCGGATTTGTCTTTCCACACCACCGCACTCGAGAAAGAAATATACATAAAAGAAAATATATAAACGTGCAATAAGAAATGAACTTTTGCAATGAAAACAAAGACTTTTGCAAGAAAGCTTTTGTACCAATAAAGCTCATTTGAGTCAGGTCAGGTTAGGTTAGTGCACGATGCAATTTTTATAGCAAAAGCCTTAGTTTTCATTGCAAAAGTCCATTTCTTATTGCAAAAGTCTTCGTTTTCATTGCAAGAGTCCATTTCTTATTGCAAAGAAAAATACCACCCGATATAAAATATGCAGGAATTTTATACCTTACCTACATTATACTTTTCTTATGTTACTATTTTAGTTGAGTTTAGTTATTCGCTAATTCGTGAAGTCTATAACTTATGGCTTATTATGACTCTATGACTGCAGCAAATTAACGATAGGATGGTAAAGCTAAAAGCCACACCATAGTTCAGTACCTATGTTAAGAGTTTTTTTTACGTAGTTCACAAGTTCATAGAGATAATTTATTTCTTCATCTTGTTTTAAATTGACAAGATCAACACGTTTTCGTGTAGTTATATGGCAAATGTACGTTACCTACATTACGTTCTGCGTACGCAACCGGATGATACTATATATCATTGATAAGCAAGGGCTGTACGAAAATTGTCTTCATAATTCCTTATACCCAGATTGGCAATACTTAGTTAAATCAGTTAATAATCTATTGACAATCCGGAGATACGGAGTTTTGAAGAGGTCTTTGTGTGTATTATTTGTTGAAGTTTATATAATTGTTTTACTAAATGTTTAATGATAGCTCCACGGATTAACACTTATGCCTGAATATTTGGGATTCTGACGGAAATCGTATCGTTAACGAACTTTCAAATGTTCACTTTCTGAAGTATTGCCAATCTGGAGATTTTGCGACAGACCTAGTATACATGTAAATACAACTTTTCCAGTTTTCAACAATCTGTAATGACGTATAGTATTTCTATTTCCCCAACGCGAGATAGAGAGGTGATAATGATGCAAATTTATAAATATTAATAATAAATAGGTCATTCAGTCTAAAGTTACGGGAAGGAAAGCCACATCTAAATAGTCCATTAAATGAGCTCGAAGATGAAGATGGCAGTTAGAAATTAGAATTAGGGTGTAAACACAATCATTTTGCCTTTTATTTTGACAAAATAATTGATAATCCCTCCTTGGTTTACATAATTACCTACGCGTTTTAGCTTGTCTGTGCTAAGGATGTACGTACTATATGTAGATGCCTTAACATACTCATCGCTAGCCGTTATCCATTTGGTGTCGTTGTTTGTCGTGAAGTATGATTCATCGATTTATTTCAGCTTCAAACAGCTTCAAACCTAATCTAAGCCAAGGGAAACTTAAATGTCCTTTTCACTGGAATTTAAGCAATCTATATTTAACTTGAAAGTAAGTATAAGTACATTTGTAGTAGCGTTGAAATTCGAAGTGTTTATGACAGACAGAGTGAGCTTTAAGTTTCAAATAATTCACTTAGGTACCTACGCTTATTTTCAGCATATCTATGAGTCAGCATCCAGCTTAAGTCAATCAAAATGACCATTAATTCTGCGACTGCGACTCACATTAAATTTATCGATGAATCATGACTATCACCTATTATATCAATCCATATTTCCAGGGATCAAATTATATTTGCTTACAAGCTTAGGATTATTTTTTTTGCATCTTGCACCTTGTGTATTATATTTTGACATACTAATTTAATATCTGTTATAAACTCACAATCATTTCGAGCCATTTTGTAGTTTTACGAGATCAAAGATCAAATCCATCTTCTACATACTATAAAGTTTCATTTAGTACTATATGTAGACTGCAGAGAGTTTTTTTCTATGTGCAAACACTGCCGGTTTGCAGCAACAGTTTTGACAAACGATTTCTAAAATTCGGCGTCAGTGAATTCTGGACGCTTTTTTGATTCCCTCTGAAATACTATTGCTGATGATTTCGAATTCTTAGACCTAACATAATATTAAAAATTAAATTACAACCAGCAATAAACTTAAAATCTCAATTTTTCATAGTGGACTCCAACGATTCCATTTTAACATATTTGATTGATATTTTAATTGGTGAATCATGAACGGAAATCGTACATAGGGCAATATGTTATAACGTTACAGTATTTAGCAGTGACTAACTGTGCAGGAAAATGTATTACGCAAATGGGGCATTGGAACTGCAAGGATCAATACCGAGCTATTATTTTTCTGCCCAAAAATAATTAAAAATGTCCATAAGGATGACATGTTTTGCACATAGAAGGTTTTGCCTGTTTTCCATGAATCTCGCTTGCCCATACAAAATTAATTATGAGAAGTTTAAATGGTAGTCAGGTTGGGTTTGGTTAGTTTATGCGCTTTTCATATGGGCAAACGCAAACGTGAATCATGGAGAAAGGCAAAACCTTCTATGGGCAAAACCTATGTTATCCTTATGGACATTTCTTGAATTATTTATGGGCAGTTTAAATGGAAGCCATAAATACCTGTGTTTCCTCTATTTGCATACAGCCTCTATTTCACGTGCAGCCACCATTTTTAATTAAATGTTAAAAATGGAAATGTAAAAACTTGCACATTTAGATACATATCCGCAATAAACCGCAAGCCTTTATTTGGTGAAATTGCTGTACCAATACGCTTTTCGCAGTGTCTACTCTGAGTAAGATAAACAATGCAAAAACGTATTATGACGGACCCTGTACATTCATTTGCTGAAATGTAGTGCATCTGCGTGCACAGGTGCGTGCGGTGCTGCTGCTGCCATGTCGGCGGGTAGCGGTGGCGCTCTTTGTTCTTGTTGATGAGACGATTGAGACGCGGTAGTCTGTTTTGATTCGAGTTTTCGCTCTTTTGTCTTTACACTACTCGCTACGTTGTTGTTGCTGGCAGCTGGTGTGAAAGTGTGTGTCGTGCTTGATCGCTCGTCATAGGTGCCGGTATACGTGACAGCGGCTCAACAAGTAAAGGTCATCAAAGGTGAAAGGTAATACCTGGTTTTGAATATATACTAATACATGAAATAAATCTAATTCGCGCACAGTGCAACTTTGAACTTTCAGTTAGTTAGATGTGCGCGCCGCTATTCGTGAAGCAGGCCCACGAGCAGAGCTGAGCCCCGCTCAACTATGCGCGCCCTTTCAGCGCAGTAGTCCGATGAGCTTTCAACGTCATTACGAGCTACGGGCTAGGCTACGGACTACGGAAACGCTAAAGACCAAAACGCGCAGTCATTCCGTGTAATCTGTTGTCTGTTTTCATTTGATGTTAAATCTGCTACTGAAATGGTTGTATGCCCAATATCAAGCAATGGTACGGTACATATATTTTTTCGAACGGATTTCCATGTGTTTTGAATCGGAATAAACGGACTGAGTCACGTAATATGTATTGTACAATTATACAACAAGCATTATTTTGCTAAGAATTTTCTGATTCACAGGTCACAGCCAAAGATGAATAAATTGGTTTTCTTAACTTTGAGCCTTTTGGCTATCATCGGCGTTTTCGGAAATCTGGTCCTCGCTCAGAAGTCCTACAATGAACTATGCGATGAGGAGAAAAACGAGACGATCGTAAAAGATAATGTGACATCCACTGTGATTACGTCCGACAACTGTGATAAGAAAGTGTTCTTAATCTGTAAAGAAAGTCGATGTCGATGCTCGGACGCAGTATTTGGAATCTACACTTCTAAGGAGCTCAAGGTCGTTATCACGACTCGGTCCAAGCGTTCGCCAGGAAAAGGGAAGGGCGGTTCAAAGGGCAAGGTGTCAACTGGGAAAGCAGTTGCTGTAGGGGCAGGTGCTGCAGTTGTTGCTGGAGGAGCTGGATACTTAGCTGGGCAGCACAGTGGATCAAATTCAGGGAGTGGATCTTGGTCTTCTTCTTCTGGTTCTTCCCGGTCAAAGGAACGCTACGTCACTGTTCATTCCTGCTACCAGAGAGTTGGTGGAGACTGTGCCATTGATACGAACAAAGTGACCGAGATCACGAATACCACCATTGTGAATGGAGTTACCACAACCTTCAAGAATACTATTACCTACAAAGACCGTCCAGAATGTATTCAGGGTAAGTAGTGTTGCCATGCCATGGAAGAATTACGCCATTTTGCGCATCTGAAAAGCGCGTAGTTTTAGTCAGTTAGCTCGGCAGCGCAAACTTCCCTTAATAGAGCCCCAGGGTTGTACTTTAGCGTCACACGCCATATACAGATAGTGTGAAATGGCGCTAAGCGATTTTTCGCGCTAAAGGTCGGTCCGGTATCCGGTAGGCATATTTACAAACCCTACATTGCAGGTGCAACAGGGGGCGGAGTTTCCAAAATTCAGCCAATAGCATCGCAGAAACAGAAATCCAACGATGAATTTGTTAGGTTAGGTTTTCCTAAATCGCCAGGACATATTCCCTGGATTCAAGGGTGGTGTGGTTAGGTTGATCAGGGTGTTCTGCTATTGGCTGAATTTTGGAAACTCCGCCCGCTGTTGCACCTGCAATGTAGGGTTTGTAACTATGCTTCCCGGCCTGGTGAGTTGGCTGTGACTCACGACTCCATACAGGTCATATATCCTGGTTTATTGAAAAGATAAATCTGGTTAGTGTTTACATTATCTCTTTACAAATATCAACGTCAATGATGCTGACTTGAATTAATTCATAAGTTGTTATACATTTGCCTTGAAATTCTCTTCAATTCAGTTTATTCAATAATAATTAATGTCAGTAATTACTAGCATACTCTGTAGACTAACTGTGCTATCCGTGATCTGCACAATAAATACGTACACCTGGTAGGAATGGCACAGTGTCGACGTGATTCCAGATATGATTAGTTAGTATTTGTAATTGTATGACTATAAATTCAGCCGGCTTCAAACATGATATATTCGTGCTGTATAATTTCGGTTTCACAGAAATTGTTTCTACATTGATTCTGAGATATTAAAAAAAATTTGAATTGTGATTTTCTGGCGAAAAATAATAAAATGATGCTTTTACATAGCATGTTGCCTGTTCCTTTAGTATTATGAAATGGCTACTATACAAACAGTGTTGCTTTGTGCTAGCTTTAAACCAATAGTTGCACCTTGAAATTCTTTTCAATTGAATGTGTTCATAAGGTATTACTTAAAATTTGTAATTACCAGCTTACGATAACGCATATTTGGTATGCCACAATGGAAATGCCTTCATCTCTGGTACGGTTAATTATAATACTCTTTTATATATTATTATGTTCTTGTTGTACAGCTTCGCTGGCTGGTGCTTGCTCCACAGGCTTTACCCGATTTCTCAGACGTAGTTTGCCCAGATTTACTTTCGGGATTCTCCATGGATTCTATAATTACAAACAGTGACTAAATTAGAGCTGGCCCGGCCCTGGCTTATGAAAATTGTAACCCGTGGCGGTTGGCTCCGGAAAATTGAATTTTTTTGCGCGAAGCGCAAAAAAATGCAATTTTCCGGATAAGAATTTGCGCGCGTAAGCGCGCAAAAATTTTTGGGGTTTAATATACAGAGGATATGTAAAAAATCAAGGAATTGTCTT
>JAQFYT010000648.1:0-22431 GCA_034694925.1 Ceratophysella denticulata
ATTCCAAAGGTTAGGTTAGTTGTTGGTCATTTGGGTATTTCAAAAACCTAACCTAACCTGTAGAACGGATCAATCTCTCCCGCTAACTTTTCAACCTAACCTAACCTGACTAAAATCAAATTTACTACCATGCAGACTTATTTCATAAGTCTTCTTTTTCATGGCAGATTCTATTTTCTCATGGCACGTTTATATATTTCCCATATTATATTACCTTTTGCCTTCAGCCACGAATCCTATGCAACTTAATTTAATTCCGATTTGAACCTTTTAGGTATTCTGTGATGCAGCCAGACGGAATTCTTCGCGTTGGTAAGAAAAAGCAGGAGGTTTTGTGCATTCTTGAAGTAATTACCTAATTAAAATTGTATTCAAATCCACCAGTGACCTACACGGCAGACCCATGGCGAGGATTCCAGGCTGACGTGAAAATGCTGAATGGCTACGCCAAGCATCCACCCCAGCATTATTACTCATCTAAGCCAATCCCAGTAGTTTCTGCAGTCCCGATTCATTCGAAAGAAATTGTATATCGACCACACTATATTCCTAACGTTGTAAAGACTGTGGTCGTGAAGTCCAAAATCCCTGTAGCAGCAGACTACGGTGAAAATGGACAGGGCGAGGTCATCAATGGTCAAGGCCATGGTCAGGCTCCTGATTACTATTAAAGACTTACCTGTTCCTACCTAGGACTATTTTTAGGTTTGGTTACAGGAAGAACCAGCTTGTAATTGTAAATATGAATATGAACGCATAAAAGTTGACCAAACCCAGTATGTAATTCCATTTACGGGATTTTAACCCACGCCACCCAATTAGCAAAAATCTGTATCAGTAAGGTTATGAAGCGTCTATTGTTCTTATGATTTTCGTGTTGAAATTCTCGTTGTTATTGTTATTTTGTATATATGGACTCGGGAATATTGGGAAATACGCTTTTTACTGTCAACTGTGCTATTTTATCTCAACAAATTTCAAGAAATAAATGATTAAATCTTATTGGTATGCCGACGAATGGTATACCGATGATGTCAGGTGCTCAGCGTGCAAAGAAATCGATATACCTACTTTAATCATGAATGCATACGATTAGCATAGGTAGGTATAAGAGCCTTGTAATTCACAATGTATAGGTACATGTATATAACGGTATTTTGTTTGTAAAATACACCTGTGTGCCGCGTTACGTCTTATTAATGTTTTAATGAAAGTGAAAACTAGAGCAGAGTGACCAGTGCAATTATTCTGTATTATCGCATATACGATTACCTGTAGGATTTTCAAAGGAAGGCGAACTCGGTATAGCGTCAATTACATAAAACAAGAGCATTATGCATTACATCTTACATCTTACCTGTACCTGTATACATTACCTTATGTTTCCTTGTCCTCCAGGTTGAATGTTGAATGTTGATATTGCTCTTAATCAAATTGATTCCATTTCGCCTTATAATTTGTAATTTTAAAATATATACCATTAATTTTTTACGTATTATCTTTTTTACCTTGACAGGTTTATATTATATGTGCTTTTAATTCGTAATTCGTATGTGTGTACTTTGAGAAGTTTAAAGGTAACAACGCTGGTGCAAGAGACATTTCAGATTTCACTTCAACAGCCCATTTATAATGACTCTATAAGGCAGACCAGGTGAGGTAGGCTGTTGTACTCTACAAATCGTGACTGTCTTTATGCATTTACATTTACGTAAACATAAGATGCTGCGGTCTGCTCTTATCTTTTTGTTTCGAGGCTTTGAAGTTTTGAAGACTTCGAGGCATTTGCTCTGATTTGGTTATAATGTATAAAATAAATGCTCTTGTTTGTTTAAAGAGTTATTAACGAACGTATCTGTAACATTAGAGTTCATAAATGGAAGTATTCGTTACAGATTCAGATTGACCACGAATGGCTCATGGCTCTGTGGGGAATTCATTAATATACTTGTTCAATCTTTAATGTTAGAGCTATTAATTTTGATTAAGATCGTCCGAGATCACTGCCTTATGTCTTCGAGCGGGTTTATGATTATGATTAAGAATTCATTGAGTAAATGCTTTCAGAAGTTGCATAGGACAACGTTAAGATTACACAACGTAACTTAAGATTAGTAAATGCTAGTGAAATTAAGGTTGGATTTGATGATTCAAATTAAATCGGAATTTAAATCGAGACGGGTTGAAATTTGGATTAAAATTAGGACGTTCGGACAAGTTCAAAATCTCGATATTCTTAAATCAGGACTGCATACTGAATCAAAATCTCGAAATGTTTAGATAATGACCTATGCATGAAAGCTGCAGTAGCAGCTCAGCTCATATATGCTAATTAGCACAAAAAAATCACTGTATCGTTAAACGCTAAACGTTTACGAGCAATTATTGCTTTGTAATTTACTACTGTACTGATGACTTGACCGCTCGAAGGCATTTTTTCTTCTCAATGCACACTGACTACACAATGGACAAGGAAATGGACTTCCCAATTCAAGTGTCCAAAAAGGAAGTTCATTTACATTTTTACATCTCATTAACCTTATGCAATGCTACGTATAGTTAGTATCTTGTCTTACAGCTTATGTCTACATATTTGTCTGTCTATCGATTCACTTTTTCTTGATTTACGAGCTCGATGTTCTTGTACGTAACAGCAGGATTTACAATAATGCGTAAGGAATATCCAAGAATTCAAGGAAAAGCTTTTATGTGTTTCAATTCTCAATGGGTTATATGTTATAAACTGAATCAATCAAATAGCGTCGTAGTTAAATTCTGGTTGTGAACAGTTGTCTGCTCCAATTTACCTGCACATTCCATATACCTTACTGTAAATCATTACAATACAATACAATACACTCTGTAAAAATGATGTCATTCACTCCCCAATTACTCAATGACGTGTAAAAGTGGTTTAGTTTTAGTTTTTCACTTTCTGTCCGGTTTCACCAGTTAATTCATTATTCAAATTAAGGCACGGCCAGACCAGATAGATTGAGATTGTTATCCCAATTATCGCATTACTTGCAATTATTATTTGAGTCAATAGTATACCGCCTGTCAGGGCCAATTATGTAACACGTATGTATCCCATACACAATACAACTTTGTATTAACAAATACTACCCACCGGATGTATCCAGAGTGTATTTTGTATTTATTTATTTACCACGGCACGCAACGTACGCTACGGGCCACTCACATGTCACAGGCATACTCGGAGATTTCATTTAATTAATGTAAATATAATTGTTTAATTATTATGGCTTGACTTACTGCATGCATACATGCATTTTGCATACAAGATATGCACATTATCTATGTTACGGCACATATATAAAATTCTGATTCATTTATAATAGTACATAAACGCATTTGTTTCTCACCATCCGGATCCATAATAAGAGTGCGTCACCTTCGAGACCCCATTGTCATAACCATAGTTAAAGGTCAAGGGGTTCTGTTTTCCCTTGATAAGGGCTGGGGCAGGGGCGACTGCTTTTTGCACGAGATATTGTGGTTGCTGTACCTGGACTTTCTGGACAACGGCGGGTTGCGGTGGGAGGACGTATTGTTGCTTGACCACGGCGGGTTGTGGCGGTGGGACATATTGTTGCTGGATAACGGCGGGCTGCTGGGGCGGAAGGTATTGTGCTACTGGAGCGGCGGCGTAGCGCATTACACCCGCATTTTGTACGATAATATCCTCGTATTTCTGAACCACTTGGGGTTGCGGTTGCGGAGAAACGTATTCGACGGGTTGGTGCTGAATAATGGGTTGTTCAGGGGCAGCATAAGAAAGATGGTCAGGAGCATAGTGGAATTGGGGTTGGGCGGCCTGAATGACCTTCTGAACTTGCTGGAAATGGGCTTGTTGGTGGAATACTTGTGCAGGAGTTTGGGTGTATTGGGCGACAGCGGCAAATTGGGGCTGGATGTACTGCTGTTGGTGGGCAATGTATTGGGGTTGCTGAGAAATGTATTGTGGTTGCTGAGTAATGTATTGGGGTTGCTGAGCAATGTATTGGGGTTGCTGAGGGATGTATTGGGGTTGCGGGGCGATGTATTGGGGTTGCTGAGCGATAAATTGCGGTTGCGGTTGAAGTCGTGCACCGAATTCGAGGTATTGCTGAACTTGTGCTGGAGGATGAGCCTTGATCACGGCTGGGGCGGGTTCAACCGCCTTGATGACCGCGGGCGCTGGAGTTTCGACAATGGGCTGGGCAACGACCGCAGGCTGGACCTGTATTTGCAATTGGCAACGCATTCGTTAAGGCTATTATCGTATTTTGAATTTCATCGCCTATTTAACCTGGATTTTTAAGATCCGCCTGACCATGTTAATTTAAATAAATACGGAATTCTGCTCGGCTATAATGTCATGCCTGAGGATCTTAATTTAAATAAATACGGAATTCTACTCCGCTATAATGTCATACCTTTTGAACGACGGGATACTCGAGCTTGGTCTGAGGAACCGGATACGTGTATCCTTCCTGAACCACAGCTGTCTTCCGCGGTGGCAAATATTCCAACTTCTGAGCAGGAATTGCTACGGGTTCCGGAGCGGGTTCAACAACTTGTACCGGAGCCGCCGGTGGCGGTAAATATTCCACTTTCTGCTCAGGTACAACTACAGGCGCCACTGGTGCCGGTGGCGGTAAATATTCCACTTTCTGTTGAGGAACAACTACCGGCGCCGGAGCTGGTGCAGGATAGGCATATCCAGGTTGCGCAGCGAAATGTTGATGTTGGGCAACAAAAAGTTGCTGTTGTTGTTGCTGGAAGGCAACTGGAGCCGCTAAAATGGCCGCGGCTTGTTGGGCTACGAGGGGTGCCTTGATGAATTGTCGGGTGTCCTTCACACTAAATACCGGGGTTCCGTAAGAAGTGGCATAATGGGTCGGGGATCCGGTAAAAGTGGCATAGGCCCCGTGACCCGCTGGTGCAAAAACTTGCTGATATGATGCTGCTGGTACAGCATGTTGCTTCACAACGGTGGCTCCTAGTGCCAGGGCCGGAGCAGTAGCCACTGCTGGGGTCACTACGGCCGGATTGGCCAGAACTTTCTTAACAGCCGGAACCGGATGGCCATATGAATATGTTATTGTTGGATGATACCCTGACTCATCCGCAATGTAATTAACTGTACGAAGGGCACCATTGGGTTCCACGACGCTGAAAATGGAAATCAGAATGACAAACGTTACAAAAGATCCTAATGTAGTACAAGTTGTATATTTCCTTGTAGATTGCACGTATCATTTCCTTTGATCAGAGAAACGATTAGATCATGCACAAGTGCTACTTAGCCTGAGCATCAGTCATCCTTTACACTGGTCATTGATTACCTGCCTCATGCCCACCCCAAGGCTTTACATTCCCATTCAGATGTAGTAGCAGCATTATGCATTATGAATTTGTGAATCAGAAGTCAGAATATCGTGTAATTAGTGTCCAATGTCCTGCTACAATGCCTTTCACTGTAAAAGTGAATCGATCGAGCTAAGCGGCAGTATTAGTGGCGTTTCTACGTGAAGCTTTTCTGTTGGGAACGAAATTTTTGTGCAAAGTTTAGAAACCTGACCATAAACAGAATTTAACCTGAAAATCTACCTGCAAACTAAGGGCTATGTATGCATGTAGATGCCATAATGCAACCTATTTTGAATTAAGATAGGTCAAACGCAGTTGCCCAAAAAATGTCATTGCAAAATTCAATGTTGAATCTGAACACGCCTCCGTGTAACACTCTATTTTTGGGGAGTCAAAAGCCCAGAGTCGTTTAGCTTTTTAACTATTGTTGTCAGTGGACAATAAGGCTTTCAACGAAGCCTTCATCAATTCACCTGCCTCGTCATCCACCCGGTCGTTCAGCGTCAATTGTCAAACTGGGAAACATGTACATACTAAGCATAGCATAATAATACACATTTAGTGCCACCAGACCATGAAAGATGTCGAATATCTAGTAACTAATGATGTGAATATCTGAAACTACATTCAATAATTTAGCCTCGGAAACGCATCATTTTGGGTTTTTTTTTTTTGGTTTTTACCAATCACTCGAATATATTTTTTAATTTATTTATCCAACTGAATACGAGTAAATGTTTTTGGCATTTTGCTACATTTGCTACATTAAAAATAGATTGGTAATTCCTACACATTCCTGTATTTTTAGACTTATTTTGGTAAATATAAGCTTCAAACAATCAATTAAAATGAAAATACCTGTAAAATCCTTCAGCCTTTTCCCCAAGCCTTGTCTCAGCTTTTTGTTGGAAATTAGCATAAGCTGGATCCGCAATTTTCACATGATAAGAATAATTTGGATTAGCACTAAACACAGAATTGACACAAACTGCTGCTATTAAAATAATTCTAAGCATTTTTTTTTTCACCTTAAATTAACAAGTAACACTGTAAACTAAAGGGAAAAGATTAAATGCAAATAATTAGATCGATCCCCAGCACACAAGGTAAGAGAAGACAAGAAATTAATAAAATTGACTGAACAGGGTGTGGTGCTCTCACATTTGTTTTTATATAGAGCAATGAATCTTGAACTAGTAGGGACGATTGAAGCGTGGGTTTGGGACGCGATGAATGGTGTTCGGGTGTGGGGCGTACATGGGTGGGGGCGGTGGTGGGCCCCAGCCTGGTTGTGGGGCACGGACGTAGTTGTTATTTGGCGGCGGTGGTGGGCCACGGTACATGGGCTGCGGTGGTGGGCCACGGTGCATTGGTGGCGGGGACATGCCGCGGTCCATCATTGGCGGCGGTGGCATGCCGTTGTCCATCATGGGTGGCGGTGCCATACTGTCCATCATCGGTGGATCATCACTCGTGCCGTCCTGTTTGCCGAATGCGACTGACCCCGAAAGTGAACCTCCTGCACCTGGAATTAGCCAAAAAATAGAAAATATGTTAGAATTTTTGTGAAAAAATCGGCTTAAATACATTAGCGCTTGATTTCAGCTTAGAATTAGCTGTAGCGACAGTCGTTATTATGCCTAAAACTGCATAAAATAGCGCTAACCCAACCTTAATTAATAATTTGGTACTTACCAATTCCTTTGGCCTTGTCGAGTGACAATGACGCACTGCCCGCCCCGGCAGCAGAAGCTGACAATTCCTTTTTGAACCCTCCACCGTCCATCATGCCGCCGTCCATATTGTCCATATGTTCTGAATCTGAAAAGCAGAAAAAATCCAAATATTAAATATTTTGAAACACACTCGGGTAATTGTAATGAAAAACTCAGATCGATATTGAAAAAAAAGCGGTCACTTACCATCTTCCATAGGCTCCAGTCCACCAAAGATACCCTTGAATAGGTCAAATCCCGCTACCGGCGTTGACCGTCCCATGACAAGCACGAGGCAGAGCAGGCCCATGCTGAGCATCCGAAGTGATCCCTCTCGGCGTCCCATACTGCAGCTGAACAGGAAGCTTATACAGGCTTAAAAATCAAGTATTCGTTACTAAAATCTTAAACTACGTTAAAATAAAATTTCTAGAGTTAGTCTAGTAGCTGTAAATTAAAAATGACAAATGGGGTGCTGAAACCTTGTGGGACTCATATTTATACCCTCTGTTGGTTGGCAAAAAATAGAACATTTCCCTGGAGAATCCAGACGCTACAGGGTAGCTTAAAATTCCAATGCAAATTCGGTAATTGAGATATTTTAAAAATGCATCTTGCTGCTGCAGTCACATTATTTGTGAGTGAAAGGCAAATGCTTATAGACAGTCATGGGGTTCAAAAGCCTCTACAAATTCCTATAAATGGTATTTCATTTAAAGTTTGCATAAGGCTCGGATGCAGATTAAATTAACATTCTTCACATTACTTGAAATGGACAATGTCGTGGTTTGGTTGACCCTGGCATGGGCTTTGGCTATTTGATTCAGTTCAGTTCGTGAAATATTAATTAGCCGAATCCATAAAACGTAAAGGCTAATGGTACTTGCACCGTCGTCCATGCACTTTAGATATTACTTATGTACGATGACGGTGTAGTAATGAAGCCAAAAAAGATAAATGCGTGAAAACAAGGAGAGCCAGTTTGAGGTAACTTGTATCTGTATCTGGCATTATCTAATTTTATGGGGTTATACGGGTTACGGGACGAAAGTTAGTCCAACGCCCTACAGCTAGCTCTTGAACGTACGAACTGCTTCGGTGTTATAAATACGATTTATGACGGTAATACGGTACGCCGCTTACGAATGTCGGTAAAATACGAAATACGCTTAATTTGCTTTGTTTGCAGTCCAATCTCGCGTAATACGACTTCATATCATTTGGATAAATACGATATTCTGTTATGCAATGAGATCTTTGATCAACAATATGTTACATTTTATACATTCCATGTTCGTTGAAAGCTATTCATTAGCATATTATTTACAGTATTGGTTTTGAGTTTCATCGACATGCAAGGTTGTGAGGAATATAATTCACTTTTTATGATATTACGGTCAACAATACGAATTTGAAGAAGGGAGAGGCCAATGTTTTATCAAAATAAAGCATCGGTATGGTGCAGTGTAAGCTGTAATTTGTAACTCTAGCTGTTACATTTCAATGTAACCAAAGTTTATGCCATAATATAAACTGGTTAGCGTAACTGTTTCATGTGTAAAATACAAGTAAAATGCTGTAAGGTCTGGCCAATAATTCAGCACATAATCGACGAAAAATTATAAGTTGACAGCGTGTCACCACCGTCACCAAAGGTGAAAATGAAGCGACGCTAAACGATCAAGCTCCAAAATAGGTTAGATTATGTCAATTTAGCTTACATTATATTATGTTAGGTTAGGTTAACCTGATAAAGCGAAATACGATCACATAAATGGCATCTAAGTGCTGTTTTGCCGGCAATAAAAAGACATTAGGTGGAGTGGATTTATTATTTCGTTCGTTTCCCTTGAATTTCCGACCTTTACATGGTTCCTCCTAATTCAATTTTGACTTGTATCTGGCATTCTTTATATTCATTCTGGGCTATTATGACTCTTGAATATTTTACAGCAGTACTATACATACGTACAAATTAAAAGAAAACTACACAATTTGACTCAAATGTCCTTTACACACGTCCGTAGTAAGACAAATGTCATTTCGCCTTGTTTGTGGACACACCTTCAAATCATGGACGAATTCATCGTACACATATTACAAAATACATGAGCATATCAATATCAATTCCTCGGTCGGTACCAAACTTTATGGTATTTCGAATGTTACGTACGGTATAAGCGGATGAAAACATACACGCCGCGCCTTGTAAACAGTACAGTAACACATAACACTTATTGGGTATACATTGGACTAGGATTGTCAAAATAGATTTGGTAATAATTCAGATTCGTAATTGGATCCTGTACTGAAATGACTCGGGAGTAGCCTATTGCATAAGCTGAACCTGTTTCACACGATATTTTCTGGGACAATTAGTCGAATCAACACTTTATACTTGTGAATTTGGAGGACTTTTGACATGGGACATGAGATATAACTTATTCTGTCGCGTACATATCGTACAATGTACCGCATTTCTTGGCACCTGAGAACTTGGCACTGACTCGATTTATGCGATGATGCTGAAATAGCAGACTCGTACTGTGTAACGTAAAGCTAAGCTGCAAGCTGTTCATTTAATTGACCTAATACCATTTTATTAAATTCATTTAAATCCATCCCAATATTTATATTACGAAAATTTTACTTTTCGAATTTTTAAAGTTATAAGTATTTCGGAATTTTGAGAATTCAAACGTAGTGTTGTATTGACGGCTCCGAAGAGTTCATTGAAGAAGTAAGACAATCATGATGGGCATCAGGAACAGAATCATTACGTCAAGACTGGTAGACTTGTAAATTGTTGGTGCGATTGAGGAACCCTTCTCACATTTGTCCGTCTTTTTTGAGCAGTGGGAGTTATACTTGCAGAAACTCATATGTCGGAGAACTTTCCCGGATTTGACTAGTTTCTCCAATAATCGAATATGTTGTCGTTCCACCTGCATGGCACTTCCGGTGGACGTGGATTCTTTAATGACTGAGTCAATACCTTCCAGAGTTTCTTTCAACTCATTCTCGTTCTTATGATTGCAAGCCTGGCCGAGGTTAAGGGTTTGGAGCCCTCGAAGTAACTTCCCTAAGTCCTCTTCCCTCAAGCCCTTCAGTAGGATATCCTTGGCCCTTGCCAAGTAGTCAGCGCGAGTCTTGCAGTCGCTGTTGGGAACACAAGAAAATTACTGTGTATATTATTATATTCTTTTCGTGTACCTACATATTAATGTAAATCCTGCCGTGTTTAGCCACAAATATCCCCTCATACCCACGGTAAGATCATATGTATGTACTACACAGCTTAGCTGCGGCAACTGCATCATACATTGAATCCTACCGTGTGTGTAATTGTAATAATTAATAATACCCGCCGTGTAGGGTAGCGTGATTACATTCACAGGGCGTTTCGCTGACAATTGTATGTAGTAGTAAACCGTTGAGTTCATTACGGTTGGGTTAGGTTTTCCTAAACGTGCGCCGAGAAGGGCACGCAGGAGAAATTTAACCAAACCTAACCCGAATTAAGAAAAGTTCGATACCTGGGAATCACCAACGATATAGGTTTTGTTAGCGAAACGCCCCGTGGATGGACACGCTGCCGGGTAACGTATATCCAAATCCTACATGACATTTGCAACGAGGTTTAGCTAACTTCTGAGAATTGCTATTTAGACAAAATGACTATAACAAAACGTGTAAACTTCATCAATATGAGCCACGTTTGTCTGTAGAATTTTTCACTGAAGTTCAAGGGTCAGCCGACAGGTCGCTTATCAGGTCAAAGCTTTCGGACTTCGGGGTCACCTAGCTGCACTCACTTTTTCACTTTAGAGAAAAGCCATAGACAAAAGTTAGGTACTTTAATTTAAGGCTGGGTTAGCGGACGCTATTTTCTCCGTCATTTCACAACCGATTTGGACAAATAAGGACATTTTGGAAAGCTGACGATGTGGCCAGAAAATAATGGAGAGAGTTTTTTCCTAGACCGCTCGAAAGCGGACTTGCGGTACTAAAGAAACCCGGAAATCATTCCAGTTCTGCGCTGGATTTAAAAAAAAAAGCTCTCTAATATTTGTTGAGAAAGCGTTTGTGATTCGATCCCACCCCAGAACGTTCTGGTAGGTGGAAAGGTGTTCTCGAAATAGCTTTTCTGGAGAAGGCTGTTTTTTCTTAGAAAATGAAAAGACGGACTCGGCTTTGACTCCCAGACATCAAACCATACCGTATTCGTAAACCCCTACTCACTATTTGGCTCCAAAGCGTACTCTTTCCCAAATGCCTTTCGGCTACAAACTAGAAATACGGGTGGCGCCCCATAGCGGCCTAGATTCACACTCTTCACCCCGCTAGCCTAACTTTAATGAGTACCTATTGCAAGTTTTGTCAGGGCCATTTTTTCTTAATAGTTCAGCAGTAAAGTGGATGCAAGTTAGTCTGGTTGCAAATGCCCTGCAGGGTTTGGATATATAATACCGAGTAGGCTGTAGTGTACAGATCCCATATATACTATGAACGGAACTTAGAATAGCGGCAGAAAATTAAATGTTTGTAATTCCTGGTAGCAACAAAGATCCCCTCATACCTGCAGAGCTCGCCGCTATACTCACAACGAGTTATGCGTTGGTCGTGGCGCGGTCTGTCGCAGATAAGTCCAGAACGGCATGTGCCAATGCTGTCGTCGTCAATTCGAAGTTTGTAGCAAATACCGCCCACGTCCACACGACATTTCCCGTCCTCGTAGAAGTAGTCTTCACCACATCCGCATTGTTTGTCAACGCAGCGGAAGCCTCGATTCATGTTGCATAGAGTAGGGTTTTTATCTGCTAGGGCTACTGCGTTCTGAAACCAGTAATGTTATAAAGTTAATTTCTAGTCTTGTTACCTGGTATTTGGGTTTAGACAGGGGATTTGGAATGACCCGAATCGTAATCGAGATTATGGTTCATGGGGTAGACAAAGGACAAATACCCTAAGCAAAGCTTCGAATTTGGTTCTACTATATTCTGGATTGGTTTGGGTACAGTGGCCATAGTCGTCAAAACAGGTCTTCGGTGAACATTGACACTCTTCTCGAGCCGCTGCCAGGAAGTCCAGGATACTCGCCATGTCTTGATTAGTGTTGGGGTCGCAGGGCTCATCATAACCGATTGTCATGGCCTCATCGAGCTGCATGATGGGAGCGTGCAAGGCTGAGATGATTTTGACACCTTCTGGACCTTGCATGGTCAGTGACAAATCCCAAATCTTGACATGGGCCAAATGATGAATAGTGTCTTTTTCGCACACATCTCCATACTTATCTCCACGATAACAATGGCATATCCAGTCCGTCATTCCCTTTTTTTCAGGGTCCACATAGTATTGCAAGCAGTGAGCATAAGGGCCGTTAGCATCACCACCAGTTGTACAGGTCAGTCTATTTAGAGCCAGAATGTGTTCTGCAATGGATTCATGGAGTGGCAGGTTGAGTTTCTCGAGTTGCTCAAAGAGATCAGACTTGACGGGCACATTACATTTGAAGCCCGTGGGAAGAACACAAGTCGTTTCGATTAGAATAGTGGGTGAGATACAGACACACTTCCCGTCCTGGCACCCAGCATGCTCGCGAATTCGGCAGTATCTACTTGATTTCTTATTCATGTCTTCGATGGTCATCTTGGCCTCGGCTAAAGTCTTTACGGAATTCCTGTCGAAGCTTTTGGCCACTTTGAAGAGCTCTTCTTGGTCGGCAACACTGCAGGCCCCGTTGATATCGATAATAAACTTCCTTTCAAATTCCAACTGCAAATTGTTAATTTTCTCCAACTCGTCGCTATTCCTAGAAAGACAGACTTTTCCAAAATTTCCAAGCGTCTCACAATCATGGCCAGAATTACAGTTAGTCCCCTGGTACACGTAGTAAGTCACTTTCTCTTGGTGCAAGTCAACTTCGAACACTTTCTTTGTGTGAGTGCCACATCGATAGTTGTTATTGGCGAAACATATTCCGGCATTTCTCTTTTTGAACACAAGTGTATCTTTGCAGTCGCATTTATTGGTGGTGTTACAGTAGTAGTTCTTGTAAGGGTTGCAGACTTTGATGTTTTTATCCACGATGTGTTTATGGAATTGAAGCCGGACCGTGTCTAAGGCAATGTCCTTCCCGTTAGCGTACCAGGAGTCAGAACTGTCCAGAGAGTTGTAGTTCTTCAAGAGGGCTTCGATTGGAGCGTCCCGGGCGTGATCACAGGTCGCACCGTATTCCAGGACCCGTGTTTGCATTTTCACTTCCAGTGACAAGGCTTCGCGGATGGGCGGGTTATGCTTCATGTCTTCTAAGGCTAGTTGAACTATCTTTTGCTGTAGCTCCTTCGTGACCGAATACGCAGCATACCCCTTTTCGTCTGCAGGTAGTACAAACGTACAGAACCCCTTAAAATGGGTTATTTGATTTTACTACCTTACAAAACAGCAAATGAGGGTATCACTTACTGAATCTATTGTTCATGCTAAAATGAAGTAAGTCTGTGATTTTGTCTTCGGGCTCCAAGTAGCTCACTCCGGAAGTCACACCGACAGCAACTACAAGCACCAGTGTGATGCTAAAAATGAACTGTGAGATTCTCCGTACGCTCGAAGCCATCGTTCTCGTCAATTAACCCGAATTAAATACTTCTGAATAAAGCTTAATTGTTTCCACCACAGTGCTCGATCAACTCATTACCTATCTACTTGGCTAACTGGTTAAATTTTTAAAATTAAAACTTTTGCAGCGTTGTCTCTAAAAATCGTATTTTCCTGGTATTTTCGAAGCAATATCAACCAAACTACGGTTTTCTGAGATGTCTTGGTAACCTTTCCTTCCGAAAATACTACTTAGATGGAAAACTATCTTCGACTGCACTGTGAGACCTAAAACTGGGTTTTATCAGGTTTTATCAAATTTTACACCCGATTCATCAGTCAGCTAATATCGAAATGGAATGCGAGATCGTAATCTTTGAATTATGATAAATTAATTAAAATTTTGATATTAAACATGATATAAAATTGAATGGGTATTTTTATACTCCGTTTAATCCAGAACTGTTTACAAACCTAGTGGCCTATACGTATGCGGAGAAAGTTGAAACTGTGTCCCAAAGGACTCGCCCTTAATCTTTCTAAGTTATAAGTACGAAATAAAATTGGAGTGCAGTTATATAGAGCTATAATCAAAGAATTAATTACGTATAGTATGACCCGGCTTGGTCATATTTAATTATGTAAATGCAGGGTACTATTGAATTTCGTAATTTGTTTTGTACTTTGATATTAAATTTAAATATCTTGATCATGAGTTTCTGTTTCTGAATGATTTATTTATAAGTTACACAATTAAAGATTCAAAATTCTATTCTAAGAATCCATTGCTATTATATAGGTAGTATGCCAATATATTTTGAAATAATTAAAAATTTGTACAAACTAAATTATCAAATGCAAATTAAAGTTGAAACAAACGTTGTGCAGCAATCAAACTTAACTGTATTTACGTGATTTACTGTCTAAAATTACTATTCAAATTCAAACATACCTACCCGATTAACCATAAATGGTCCAATTTTTATCAAATTTGGATACAAAACGTAAAAGAGATCCAATGGGGCTAAATTTTTCGTTATGAATAATGTACATACTCATTAAGACAAAATGTTAATTTTTGTTCCTTACCTTCACCTTCGTCGTCCGTATCCTCATGCTTGGGAGTGAAAGTACGCGGACTTTCACCCGACACCTGAAACCCAGGTGAATGCAAGGGATGAACAGACGCCACATCAAAGAATGTGCGAAGTTCTGTGCCTGGATCCAAATCTTGTTGGAATTCGAATACCAGTTTCTTGTCTGCCGTGAATTTACCCACCAAATTAATTGTGGGGTTATTTCCGCTGTGACAAGGCTCCAGGAATCGAACCCAGTTGCAAACATGAATTCGTTTCAATTGGTTTACTCTGCCTTCGGGATAATCAATCGACTGGTTGAAACATCCGAACCAGTTTCACACAATCTTTTCTGGGACAATTAGTCAAATCAACACTTTATACTTGTGAATTTGGAGGACTTTTTGACATGGGACATGAGATATGACTTATTCTGTCGCGTACATTGTACCGCATTTCTTGGCACCTGAGAACTTGGCACTGACTCGATTTATGCGATGATGCTGAAATAGCAAACTCGTACTGTGTTAACGTATACTTTAAGTCTTTTATCAGATGGATGCTGTGGACAGCCCTCGTTGATGTTGACTGTTCTTTTAATTGACCTAATACCATTTTATTAAATTCATTTCAATCCATGCCAATATTTATATTACGAAAAATTTTACTTTTCGAATTTTTAAAGTTATAAGTATTTCGGAATTTTGAGGATTCAAATGTAGTGTTGTATTGACGGCTCCGAGAGTTCATTGAAAAAGTAAGACAATCATGATGGGCATCAGGAACAGAATCATGACGTCACGACTGGTAGACTTGTAAATTGTTGGTGCGATTGAGGAACCCTTCTCACATTTGTCTGTCTTGTCTGAACAAAGGAGGTTATCCTTGCAGAAAGTCGTATTTAGGAGAACTTTCCCGGATTTGATTAGGTTCTCCAATATTCGAATATGTTGTCGTTCCACCTGCATGGCACTTCCGGTGGACGTGGATTCTTTAATGACTGAGTGAATACCTTCCAGAGTTTCGTTCAACTCATTCTCGTTCTTATGATTGCAAGCCTGGCCGAGGTTAAGGGTTTGGAGCTCTCGCAGCCACTTACCAAAGTTTCTTCGCCTCAATTCTGTCAGTAGGATTTCCTTGGACCTTGCCAAGTAGTCGGCGCGAGTCTTGCAGTCGCTGTTGGGAACACAAGAGAATTACCGTGTATATTATTAAATTCTTTTCGTGTACCTACCAACATAATATGGGGTTACGAATCATATCGTGTTATGTATACCGCACGATTAAATATAAATCCTGCCGTGTTTAGCCACAAATATCCCCTCATAACATGGGAAGATCCTACAGCTAGCTTAGCTGCGGCAACTGCATCACACATTACACATTGAATCCTACCGTGCGTGATTGCAAGCCTGCCGGGTAGCGTATATCCAAATCCTACATGACATTTGCAACGATCAGTCAGCTAACTTTTGAGGATTACTATTTAGGCAAAAATGACTAGAACAAAACTTGTATAGAACTCATCAATTATGATCAACTTTTGTCTGTAGAATTTTTCACTGAAATTCAAGGTTCAGCCGCCAGGTCACTTTTTAGGTCAAAGTTTTCGGACTTCGGGTAGCTGTTGACCTTTTCACTTTAGAAAACAGTCTTAGTAATCCTCAGCCAGTAAACTGGATACAAGTAGCCTAGTTGTAAATGCCCTGCAGGGTTTGGATATATACTGCCGGGTAGGCTGTGGTGTACAGGTACAGAACCCCCATATACTATGTATGAACGGAACTTAGAACAGCCGCAGAAAATTAAATGTTAAATGTTTGTAATTCCTTCCTGCGGTAGCAACAAAGATCCCCTCATACCTGCAGAGCTTGCCGCTATACTCACAACGAGTTATGCGTTGGTCCTTGCGCGGTCTGTCGCAGATAAGTCCAGAACGGCATGTGCCAATGCTGTCGTCGTCAATTTTAAGTTTGTAGCAAATACCGCCTACGTCCACACGACATTGACCGTCCTCGTAGAAATAGTCCTCACCACACCCGCATTGTTTGTCAACGCATCGGAAGCCACGATTCATGTTGCATAGAGTAGGGGACTTGGCTGCCAGGGCTTGTGCCTTCTGAAATCAGTAATGTTATGTAACATTAATTTTTAATTTTCTTAACTCTCGGTTCTGGTTGGTAGACATTCCTGTATAATTCACTCGCCTTAGACCCAATACCCGCATGGGTAATGGTTAGCATTGAATTGAAACCCTCCATGTACTAACTCGTACAACAAAGCACAACGAGTTTGTTTTATTAAATTGAAGCGAAAGAGTTAAAATTCCGTGCCAGTTTGACGGAATTCGAAAGGAAACTTACAATCAATAAAAGTGTCATAAGCGTCAAAAGAAATACCGAAAGCCGAGGCTAATTTCTCCTCAGGTCAGGTTCGGTTTGGGTTAGGTTAATCGGAATGAAATCACACTAACCAGTATATCGTAACAACTGTGCCATTTCACGCCTAGAGGGTTAGACCTCTGCACTTACTAACAAACTAACTAACTGAATCTCAGGTATCGAATTTTTCTTAATTGGAGTTAGGTTAGGTCGTATTTCTTCAAGTTTCCGATCCTCTGCGTACGTTTAGGAGAACCTAACCTTAACCGTAATGATAATTTGATTTGATTTGATTTGACCTTTATTTAAGTGTTTACATGGATTACAGCATTTACTTATTCTACGAAGCAGAGTTCAGTAAGTTGGATCGGTCTTGGATTGGTAATTTTTTGTTTTAATGCTTCTGTAATGAGAACATCTTTATTTTAGTAATTAGAGAGCAGTCCACGCAGGTAGAACTTGTGTTTGTAAGACACTTTTACTTATTGGTTTCTCCGTTTAATCCGTCGAAAAGCCTTGCTTCATGGTGTAGACCCAAACATAAGACTACATAAGACATACCTTGAGCAAACCTTCGAATTTGGTTCTATTGAATTCTGGATTTTTGCCGGTACAGTAGTCATAGTCGTCATCACAGCCCCAGATACCGTCAAGTTTACCACGCTTCTTTCTCAACTCCCATTTGCATTGACACTCTTCTCGAGCCGCTGCCAGGAAGTCCAGGATACTCGTCATGTCTTGATTAGTTTTGGGGTCACAAGGCTCATCGTAACCGGCTGTCATCGCCGCATCGAGCTGCATTATGGGAGCGTGCAAGGCTGAGATGATTTTGACACCTTCTGGACCTGCCATGGTTATTGACAAATACCAGATATTCAGATGGGCCAAATGATGAATAGCATCTTTCTCGCACACATCCCCATACTTCTCTCCACGAGGACAATGGCAAATCGTGTCAATTATTTTAGGTTTTACATTGTAGTTGACATAGTATTGCATGCAGAAAGCACCAGTAGCATCACCACCATGAGGAGCACACGTCAGCAGATTTCTATCCAGTAACGCTTTTGCAATGGATTCATGGAGTGGCAGGTTGAGTTTCTCGAGTTGCTCAAAGAGATTAGACTTGACGGGCACATCACATTTGAAGCCTGTGGGAAGAGCACAAGTCGTTTCGATGAAAATAGTGGGTGAGATACAGACACACTTCCCGTCCTGGCACCCAGCATGCTGGCGAATTCGACAGTAACTAGTTGATTTCTTATTCATGTCTTCGATGGTCATCTTGGCCTCGGCTAAAGTCTTTATGGAATTCCTGTCGAAGCTATTGGCCACTTGGAAGAGCTCCTCTTGATCGGCAACACTGCAGGCCCCGTTGTTATCGATAGAAAATTTCTTCTCAAATTCAAACTGCAAATTACTCATTTTCTCCAACTCGTCGTTTATACTACCAACACAGAATTTTCCAAAATTTCCAAACGTCTCACAATACTCGCCAGAATTACAGTTAGTCCCTTTGTACACGTAGTAAATCACTTTGCCTTGGTGCAATTCAACTTCGAACACTTTCTTTGTGTGAGTGCCACATCGACTGTTAGTCTTGGCGAAACATCTTCCGTCATTGACATCGGTGAACACAAGGGTATCTTTGCAGTCGCATTTATTGGCGGTGTTACAGTAGTAGTTCTTGTAAGGGTTGCAGACTTTGATGTTTTTATCCACGACGTGTTTATGGAATTGAAGCCGGATCGTGTCTAAGGCGATGTCCTTCCCATTAGCGTACCAGGAGTCAGGATTGTCCAGAGAGTTGTAGTTCTTCAAGAGGGCTTCGATTTGAGCGTCCCGGACGTGATCACAGGTCGCACCGTGTTCCAGGACCCGTGTTTGCATTTTCGCTTCCAGTGACAAGGCTTCGCGGATGGGCGGGTTATGCTTCATGTCTTCTAAGGCTAGTTGAACTATCTTCTGCTGTAGCTCCTCCATCGTGACCTCAGTATTACCATAACCCTTATCATCTGCAGGTAGTACGTGCAGAACGCCTTAATGCGTTATTTGATACAACTAACTTACAAAATATCAAGTGAGGGTATCACTTAGAATATGTGTTCTCTATATTATCATGAAGAAATTTTGTGATTTTGTCTTCGGGCTCCAAGTAGCTCACTCCGGAAGTCACACCGACAGCAAGTACCAGCATCAGTGTGATGCAGGAAATGAGCTGTGAGATTCTCCGTATGCCCGAAGCCATCGTTCTCGTGAATTAACTCGAATTAAATACTTCTGAATAAAGCTCAATTGCTTGCACCACAGTGCAATGACAGGCTCGATGATATGAGGGCTCGATCAACTCATTATTATTACCTATGTATATCTACATAGTTGTGTGATTAAATGTTTCAAATTCAAAATTACAAAAGCGTTTTCAGCAAAAATCGTATTTTCGAAGCAATATCAACATAACAACGGTATAATCAATAAATGTCTTGGTAACATTACCTTCCGAAAATACTATTTGTATATGGAAACTTATCTCTCACAGCCTCCTCGACTCCAAAGATCTACAAGGTTTCCAGATTCATCAGCCAGCCAATATCAAAATGGAATGCGACGTCGTGATTTTTGAATTTTGGTAAATTAATTAACGTCTTGTTGATATTAACCATCTTATAAAGTAGAATGGGTCGTTTTAGGTTCCGTTTAATACCCTGGTTTATGCCAAAATGGTTTACAAGCCTAGGGCCATCGTAGCGGAGAAAGTTGATACTGTCCCAAAGAATTAGCCTTTAATCTTTCTGAGTTCTAGAAAGTATGCAAATGCAGGATAATATTGAATTTCGTAATTTGTTGTGCACTTTGCCTTTGAATTTGAATCTTGATCATGAGTTTCTGTTTCTGAATGATTTATTTATAAATTACACAATTCAAAATTCTATCCTAAAAAAATCTATTGCTATTATATATTACTTCCAACATTATTTTCAAAGAATTAAAAAAAATGCACAAACTAAATTATCAAAACAAATTAAAGTTGAAACAACGATGTGTAATGATCAAACACGTGTACAGATATTAATGGTACCTAAACTAATTTAAAATTAATTTGAGTTTAACTGAATTTACGTGATTTATTGTCCGAAATTACTGTTCAAATTCAAACTTAATCCAGACGCGTTTTCCAAACTTTCACTGGGAGATAAATTTTGTCGAAAACGAAGCAAATCAGAAATCGTAGGATTTCCACCCGTCGACGAGACACTCATGAGCTGAGCAGCCAACATTTGTGATTCTATGAGCTTTTGTTGCATGAACCCTAGATTCCCAGCTGTTTCTTTAGCAAATCGCCAATTCCACTCGAAAAGCTGTTCTAGAAATGGATTCGGTCGAGTGCTGTCCACGGCCTGACCAACATTTCCGGCCATCGGATTTCCATGTAATCCCGGAACATGGAAACCGTGCATAAGCTGTTGCGGGGGGTGGAGCATTCCAGGGTTTAAGCCATGGAGCAGGGCGTGATGATGCTGGGCTGCTGTAGCAGGGCTAAAACCGGAAGTGGCATCGCATATTCCACGCGTAGCGACGGATTCCATGCTGGATGCAGGCGTGGTGGTACCCAGTGGGCTTTTTCCATGCAGAATGCAAGGTCGACACTGACCATTGACCAACATATTGAGGGAGGTCAGGAATGTTCGCTTACAGGACACGCAGGCTGAAATAGGGTCTTCGTCATGGGTCCGGAGATGGGCACGGAGATTACAAGCTAGAGCAAATTTCTTTCCACAGGTCGTGCAGACGTGCGGCTTGTCACCTGGAAGAAATACAATTGAATTGGTTATCCGTGATTGTGATATTTTGTAATTTGAGCCAAGCCTAGAGTTTGAAATTTAAAACGTTGACCATATAGGTAGTAGACATTATAATAATTGATGAGTTCCATACCCGTACCCGAATGGAGAAGGAGATGATTTCTGAGATTCGTTTGTTTCGAGAAACCTCGTTTACAAATTGCACAGTTGTAGGGCCAAGATCCGGAATGGACGTACTGATGACTCTTGAGATCACCTGGCGTGGGGAACGATTTAAAGCATTGGAGGCATTTGTGCGGTTTTTCCTGAATAAAAATTTACAAAAACGCCGACAAATGTTAATTAAACATGCAATCGATAGTAAAATACATTTTCCAAAATCAGCTATATTGTTTATTTCACGATCTATACCTTGTTATGTGTCATCCGATGATAGTAGAGATTGGATGAGGCTGTGAATCTCTTGTTACATATTGGACAGGCGTGAGGTTTTTCACCTGCAAATCAAAATTATAAGCCGTGAATCCTCAATACGGGTGGACGTTAAAATTGCAATTTTTAATTAATGGTTCGTCAAATCCAGTCGATTTTATCGTACCTGAATGAATTCGACGATGAGTATTGAGACTGGAACTTGTGCTGAATCCCTTTGAACAAACGTCGCAGATATGCGGCTTTTCACTGAAAAAAAATATAAAATTTACATAAATTTGTATATCACAGATAGATAAATAAGGCATATACTACAGCCTTCATCTTACCCAGTATGCGTTCGCATATGACGCTTCAGAAGTGAAGGTCGATCAAAAGCCTTTCCACAGACGTCACAGGGTAAGAGTGACCTTTCTCTGCCGCGAGTTCGGAGAATTGGGCGAAGAATTGCCGTAGCTGTCCCAGTTGTGGAAGCATGATGGTGACTCAGAATCTGGAGATGGGCATGGGCATGGCCTCTAGTACCTTGGTAAGAATTCGGTGAATTAAGGGTCGAGTTGGTGTCGGTGGGTGAGCTGAGGAGCGTGGTGTTCCCAGGGGTGGACAGGGGCGGGGTGAGAGTGACGGGGCTGAAGAGATGCGGCTGGAACAGCTTCATGGGTTGCAATACGTTCGTAATGGAAAAGGGATGAGATTTTACCGACGGTTTCGAAGGGGTCGTCGAGCTGGAACTACTGGAATTGACTTTCAGATTTTGACCTTCTGTAGACTGGTCACTTGAATTATCCGACTCCGAATCTGGTTCAGTACCCGGAGATTTGTATAATTTCAGTGATTTCGAGAGATCCAATGGGGCTAAAATTATCCATTTTTCGTTATGTATAATGTACATATTCATTAAGACAAAATGTTAATTTTTGTTCCTTACCTTCACCTTCGTCGTCCGTATCCTCATGCTTGGGAGTGAAAGCACGCGGACTTTCACCCGACACCTGAAACCCAGGTGAATGCAAGGGATGAACAGACGCCACATCAAAGAATGTGCGAA